>JAOTQR010082589.1:0-38647 GCA_025774065.1 Solanum ossicruentum
CAATGGCCTAGCTATATGCATCTCCTTTTAGATTGTTATTACTGTTTATCTTCTTAGAAGCATGACAAACATAGAAAATTCCTCAAAATATGTATACAAAGAACATAGATATAGGTTGGCTCTCCCAAGCCTTATTGGCAACGGGTGCCAGCCCTAACAGGACTTTGGGGCGTGACATTCCACTGGGTATGTTATAGTATAGGAAGCTCGGAACAACTGTTGAAGCACCTTTGGGGGTAAGATTTCCTACTTCAACACTAGTACTAGTAGTCTTGATCTCTTCTACATTATGATTCAAATTATAATCCTTGTATTGTAAATTGGACATCATGATAAGTATACTGATAATGCCTGCTAAAATATAGATAGTCAAGCCTAAAGTTGTGTCCTTGAGGGTTTGAACTCAGGTATAGTGGAATTTTTAGGCTTAGAATCTAGTTGATTGTTTCTAAACACTGCTAGTGTGTCTACAGATAATCAAATTATAATCCTTGTACTGTAAATTGTACATCATGATAAGTATACTGATAATGCCTGCTAAATAAAGATAGTCAATCCCAAATTTATGTCCTTCAGGGCTTGAACTCAGGTATAGTGGAATTTTTAGGCTTAGAATCTAGTTGATTGCTTCTAAATACTGCTAGTGTGTCTACAGATAATCAAATATTTCTCCATTAAAGGATAGCTCCTTTTTAATGAATGAAAAACATTAGATTTGAGATTATGGCGTAGTAATAGGTTTAGTGTATATGTAATACACATTACATTGGTGATTCCTCTATCATGTGAGTGCCTTTTAGATTGCCATAAGCTCAAATATTTATCCACTTTAGATGCCTTAGATTTCATGAAAAAGATAAGCAAGTCCGCGTATTTTCATATGAGGCATAATGTTATTGGACACTGATGATGTTCACGCTCCAATAAGAAAGCGGTCGTTGATATCAATTAACCTAATCGAGGTTAGGGTCGAATCCACTGGGAATACAAAGCTTGACTACTAGACTTCACTAATTATTTCTACTATTTATGACTACAATCTCTAAATAGGAGGGGGGAGATGATTCAAAAACAAAATAAAACTACCACTAACTATAATGTGAGGAAACACACAATTTTGGGGACAACTTTGGAATTGTGTTCCCCATGGTTTCTCGACTTGATTACCCTAGATAAATAAATACAATTGGTTATTTGCATGCTGGACAACAACTTAGGTTCTTCCAGCCCTCTTGTGAAGGTGAAGGTCGAATTTCACCATGGCGCTTGGTCGGTAACCATGGCGTGCTAACTAATCGTGACCTATTGTCCTAATCAACCTCCCTTTGGTCAGGCTCGGTTAATTAGACGAGAACACATCAATCGAATTCTGTCATCTACTTCTCTTTTCCTATTCTTCATTACCTTAGTGAGATTGTGATAATACGCGGGGTTTGGTGTTGGTCACCACCAAAGAACAATAAGAATAATGAAGGGGAATAGATAATGCATGCAAAACCCCAATCATGGAAATGCAAGAAACCTAGGTCATCTCAAGTCAACTACCCATGGTTCCCAAAACCCCAAGTTATGGGTGCTTAGCTACTCATGGCTAAGGTAAAACACACAAGAATGCAAAATAACAGACATAGTTGAGAGTTTTACTAATAAAATGAGAAGTGAAGACACCACCAATTGCAAACCCAAAAGCTTGATAAATATCCAAAATGTATAAGACAAGATTTGCAATCCCCAAAATGGGTTTTCCAAGAGAATATAATATACTAAAAAATGAAACTCTAAGAAATTCTTAAGAGAATATTCAAAAGCAAAATTTCTAATCTGTGTCTTTATCTCATGTCCCTCTTCAATGAAAACTAACTTAAAATATTTATAGTATGTAGAAATAAAACCTAAAAACTATGCAGAAAAGATAACTGGCAGCTGGTATGCCTCGCAGATACGACTCGTAGGGTAACCTACGAGTCGTATTCGGGGTCTCGTAACAGGTTCTTGGCATCTTGGACTCCACTGGTGCGAGCCGCTCCCTGGGCTATGACTCATATGTTTGTCTCGTAGTCTTGGTCTTCCGTTTTTGGTCAAACATTTTAGCTCTCTGATTCTTGGAATGAGTCCACCTATATGAGTCATAGTGAGTATTAAGACTCATAGGATGTCCTCATATGAGTGACCTTCAGTTGGTAGATTTCTGATTTTTGGTCTCCGTTTCTTACTATGGCACAACCTGACTCGTAGCTTGAGCTATGACTCGTAGATGTGCTTGTATGGCCTATGCTTCAGCAAAATCTGCATGTTTTCTTTAAAATCATGCCAACCTAACTTTTCTGCAAGATTAAAATAAAAATATATCAAAACCATTAAAAGTCGCTTTAAGAACTCACAAAACCCCTTATATCATGCACCAAATGTGTTGTATTTTGATAGCACATCAATACCCTCAACTTAGAATTGTTTCTTGTCCTCAAGTGATGACTCAATTTATGCAGACAAAGAGAAACACATAGCAACTATACTAATGGCATATATATCAACTCTTGCGATTTAGGTACTCAACTACTATTTTCAAAACAGGGTCGCACAGTTATTGAGCAAACGATAACATAATGAGATACCTAGCAATCCAACTATAAAAAGCTAAGGAGCATCGATCGCCCATAATCGTTGGTATAGTCATATGCCACTCAAGCAGTATAAATGTCCACACCGGAAAGAAGTCCCTCATACTCACTCAAAAGCATTTAGAATTTAAGGATTGAGGAAGCATTCCCATGCTCACAATTGAAATTCAAGCATACTGACTAACACCATATACTTTCCTCTATACTCATCTTCTGACTTGGTGATAAAGTGGAGTTGGATCACTTTAGGACTTATAGGTTGTAACATAGGTTCAGGGTGCTTTAGTGTGGTATTTTGGACAAATAGTGACTGAAAACTATCCTTGAACCATGTTTACCAACACTTTTTGCTTTCATAATCCAACCCTTTTTGATCACTCTACTTTTATTCTCCTGCTTTGAACTTTTCTTGAGTAGTTTCTTTCTCTTTTTCAGCTGTACCTCGATTTTAAACTCATTTTTGCTATTATTTCTCAATTCAAGGCACTTTTCTTTTCTCTTTCTTCCCTCGGTTAATGTTGTTTCATTTCATTCTTGATTTCCCAACTAACCACCTTATTGTTATTACTTTACCACAATAAGGGCCACCTTCAACTTAGGCTTTTGGCCTCAGCTGAAGTATACAATATCTATGCCTCAAACTAGGGCCACGAACTGCAGCCACCCTTAACTTAGGCCTTTGGCCTCAATCAAGGTTCACATGTTCAAGGATAAACCATATCTAATATCAAGGTATTTCATCATATAAGGTTAAGTCAGCAAAGTGTCAAGAAAGAAGGAGTGCATGAGAAGCTAAAAAATTTGGAACAAGGGATTCAGTCACTTGGTGGGTCATTTAGGCAAAAAGTGGTTTCACTCAAAGAACAATGGCCTAACTTCCTTTCCATACCCACCACATTACCCAAACTAAACTTAGAGTAACAAGGCAAGTTTTGAGTCCATACAGGATGCATGAATGCAACAAAATAAGCTCACAACACACACAACATTTGCATCCACAATCAAGTATAGACTCACAGGTCATGCTTTCAGTCTCAGCTTACCTTCATAATATTAGAACAAACATTGCCATATACTCAAAAATGTATGAATGCATCAATAATCACAACCTCCAAAATTTTGAGGGTGCCCAATTTTTCATCAAAAGTTTAAATAAAAGTTAAGAACTATATATATGACAACAGATAACATCACTATGCATTTACAAATTATCTATACTTCTTAAAATATGCCGGTTCAACAGAAAATTAAACATCCACAAGGAAAAAAAGCATGGAAAGAAAATCATGGGATCAAAAATAGGGGAAGTTATGGACTTGAGGCTACTCAGACTTCACCTTAATCCATAACTTCCACCATCCCACCAAAATATGATATTTTGTCCTCAAAGTAAAAACACAAGAATGAAAAACAAATATGATAACATTGAAATATATATACATACATTAAAAACCAAAACTAACATTCACAATATAAGTAAAAATAACATCCAACATAAGAATATCTAAACACAACCAAAATCTAACATAATAAGAAGATTGTCTAAAAAGAGAACAAAGTATCCAACATCACAAATAAAGAACTAGAGTCAAAAGAAGTCAAACATCATGGTGCATTAATCACTGGTCTCTGGCTAGTCTATGGGGTCCTAGGGATGCTTCTCCTCTACAGCAGTATCCGAAGTACCAACTCCAGATAGGGTGTGCTGCGTTCACTCTCTTTGAATAGCCACCACCAAAAGCGACTCTTACACCACCTCCTCAGCTATGGTCTTCTCCTCTTGGCTCAGCTTCCTCGGGGTTAGATCTAGGTCATCACTTTGCTCAAAGGGCCTTTTCCCACGGGTGTCCGAAAGGTCAATGAGCCAATCAAACTCCTCATCACCTATTGGTGCTAACTCTGGGGCTGGAACAGAGGCTGCCAACATTTGTAATAAGTCATCCTTGGACTTGGCGAATTCCTTAATAACTATGCTTGTGTCGGCAGGCCTAGCTCCCTCAAGCCTCTTGTGGACTATAGTATCGAACGCATCGACCCGGGCGTCCACCCCTTGGACTCTCTCATCAACTAAATCTCTGGCAAACGCCTTCATCCTCTCATCAGAGTCCTGAACTTTCTGATGAATCAATTCTGGACATGTGCTGACAACTCACGAAGCCTGCCCTTTGCTACAGCCACCCTGCATAATAAAGCCTGAAACGCAATAGCAGAGAAAAGAGGGTCAATTTGTGAAGAAGATGTTGTTGGTGATAGAGTGCTAGAGGCTGGTGTAGAGTTGATATCAACTGCTGGTGTAGGCTCTGCAGTAGCCTGAGTAGTGTTGGTAGTAGCTGGAGGCGAACCTGGGAACTAAGGCTCTACTGGGAATGGCTCTGGGATAGATGGAGGAGCTGCTCGTTGTAAGGCCACCGAATTCTCATCTTCCTTTATTAGGCTGGGATCAATAGTGCATGTGGCCTCTACATGAGGGTTCAGGTGAAGATCGATAGGAACATCTACTGCACTGCATAGTCGATAGATCATAACTGAAATGATAGTGTGGTGCTCGTCCGAGCTGCAGCCTCGTGAATCTGCTCTGAAATAATCCGAAAACAATCTATAGCATAGCCAGCTAGAATGCTGGCGAACAGTACGATTCTCTCAAGGGTGATCACATTATCCGTGAAGGTTGGCCAAATACGCCAACGGATGAAGGACCACCAAAACTTGCCCCGAAATGAGAGGTGTGTTTAACTATAGGATCTGGGTGGTTTGTGACCCACGTCACCTCGACACTCTCCTTGCAGATTTCACTGGCTATCCACCATAGCGACTCTGTCCTGGCCCCAATGACCTTCCCATTCACCGTTCTCCTTATTTTATCAATACAATTATTGTACTCCACGGCAGATTGAGGCACTCCATAGGTGGGCCCAAAATGCACTCATCAGATCATCTCCTCTGAGATATCAACTTTCTTCCCACAGACTGTCACTACCCGTAGCCTTAGCTGCTCAATTGGCCTTTTGTTCTTCGGCAAACCCTGATAGAGTGTATCAAGATACACCACATAGAACTTACGGACTACGTATGGGGCATATTTTCCCGGCTGTTGTGTGGTCTACCGTAGTCCATGCTCATCCAACCCAGCATCCAATCCTGGTACTCTATCTAAGCCTGAGGCATTCAACCGAGACTCCTCATGAAATTCGCGGACTGGCTTGCCTTGCCCTTTAGGCTACAAGACCTTTTCGTATATTTCTTTCATCCCTAGGATGCACCAATTGTGGTAGGCTAGGGGTTGGGACTGGATTTCCTCCTACTGGGTTTAGGAGATGCTATCGGACTCTAACTCGGAGCCGGAACGTGAGGGAGTCATCTGTGGTAGGCTGCTATATGACCCGTCCCCTTTACCTTGTTGTTCCTTCTCTTTAGACTAGGAGGAATTGCTAACTTCCATGGGTGTCTGCGCTGCAAGTGCCCGGGTCTGGGGTCTATTGGCTTCCGGGTCTACCCTGACTCTGTGGACTTCCACAGAGCCCTCTAAATGCTGGGTCTCAGAGGATTCATCCATCAAGCTCCGTTGGATAGTTCGAATTGCACTTTTATATTTAGGGGGCATTTGATCTGCAAAAAAACCACAAAGCAACATGTAAGTTCAAGATGTTTGATACGTTAAAACACATAACAAAGAACAAGAAACAAAAACAAATCAAAAATAAATATTCACTGATGCAACTGCAGGTTTGCAGATACGAGTGCAGTTGCGACTCGTAGGTGACATACGAGTTGTATACTACCCACATAGAACCAGCATGCCTTCAAAAATGCTTTCTGATCTCAGATACAAGACACAATTATGACTCGTAGGGTGAACGACGAGTCATAGTCTGGGCTCGTAACTATGTTCAAAAATATTTTTCAAAACTCAGGTAAGCTTACGAGACCCTTACTATGAGTCATAGCAGGCACTATGAGTCGTATGTGAGTCTCATATGAGAAACTTGAAGGAACCAAAAATGACTGAAGCTTGCTATGAGGGACCTTTACGACTTGTAGAGGAACCTATGAATTGTAGGAGTGCCTCGTGGTAGGAAACAGAAGGCATCAATGGTGCTTAACATTTTCCCACAACAAGCACAAATCAAACGCAAAGTTCAACATCCTTGGCACACAATGACAATAGTAAATACTTGTCACATAAGCAATCACTTTGATAACATCAAAGATTCAGAAAAACCATATTTTAAGTATCGGGAGTAGTTCACATAATGTCAAGCACACTGAAAGCAATATATATTCAAAACTCGTTCTGGACATCTATAAATATTCCATAGGAATGCAATTCCATTCAAACTATGTCAATCAAGTCCCATATGATAAGATATGTAAAACACACTCTCACTTCTTAAATACCAATTTTGACAACAATTTAGACCATGAGTGGGCAACAATCACACAATACATCTCATGAATCATAAATTTCGCATTCATCATCACCAATTCAAGAATTTCAACACGATTCGGTCCAAAACTCAACTCTTCAAAGCCTAGAAAACCCTAGATTACAAGTCTACTTCAATAATCACTATATGGCATGATTTGACATGATCAAACAAAGCACATACTTATATGGGGAACAAACTCACCATAAAGGATTGTAAAACTTAACCATGGAGCTTACCGATTGATTGGAGAAGTAAACCAAAGCGAAAGAAATCAAAACCATGCTAAAAACCCTAGAAATAGTGACTTCGCCGGAATCTTCGCTGGAAAATGACAAAGGTAGCCGGGATTTTGATCAGAAAAATGACATGGATGATGAAATGGGGTTTTCCATCGCCTTAGGGTTTAGCAAAATGACTTTGGGGGTCAAATTTTATTTTGACCCCCTTTTAAATGAAAATTGGGTTAGCCTGTTAAAACTGCAGTCGGAGCTACGAGACCCCAACTAGGAGTCGTAGGCTATCCTACGACTCGTAGGTCCCAATCTTGTAGCAAACTCAACACTTGTAAATATTTAGGAATTATACCTGGACACTATGAACCCCTCTTATGACTTGTAGAATACTCTACGAATCATAAGGTTGGCTCGTAGTGTATGTGCCAACTTTCGATACTCACTGATTCTCTTTACGATGCATGACTATGAGTCATAGTGAGGACTATGACTCGTAGGCCTAATCGTAGAGGCTGCTCCAAGTGCTATTTTTCAAATCTTCAGTTCTTCAAATTGCACCTACAAACCAAATCTTAAAACACAACAATTCTGAAAATATTACAACTACACCAATGTCTTTCAATCATAGAAACAAACTCACACCTTCTATCTAAGAATCTCAACAACCAAAAATACTTAAAATAAGCCAACAATTATCTAAAATGCTTGGGTAGCCTCCCAAGGAGCGCCTTGTTTAACGTTGTGGCTCGGCTTTGTCATCTTTCTTCATCAACTATCATCGATGATCTACACCTCACTCTTGTACTCATCTGGGTGTTTCATAGATTGGAAAATATTGAACATGACCTCTCCATCATTAACCCTAAACCACACTTGACCTGAATCCATATCCACTAGGGCTTTCCTAGTGGCCAGAAATGGTCTCCCCAAAATGATGGGCACCTCAAAATCAACTTCGCAGTCAAGGATAACAAACTCCTTCGGGAAGATGAATTTATCCACTTCAACAAGCACATCCAAAAGGATTCCCTCTGGCTTTTGAATAGTTCGATCCGCCATAAGCAACCTCATTCTTGTCGGGGTAGGAGTACCAAGGCCAAGCTTTTTGAATTCCACAAGAGGCATTAGATTAATGCTCGCTCCTAAGTCACATAATGATCTTACGAACTCAACATCACCAATGGTAAAGGGGATGGTGAATGCACCGAGGTCCTCTCGCTTTTGAGCATGGCATTTGGTCATAATCGCACTACATTATTGAAGTTCTTGCGAGAACTCTTGGCTCAAAGTGCGTTTCTTGGTGACCAAATCCTTCATATATTTGGCATATTTAGGCATTTTCTCCAAAGCTTCTAGAAGGGGAATGTTGATGGTGACTTGATTCAACATCGAAAGGAAGTGTTTGAATTTACCCTCCTCTTCCTTTCTCTTAAGAGTTTGAGGGAAAGAAGGAGGGGGTTTGGTAACTGATTTCAATTTCTCATGCTCCTTTGCATCTTCTTATTATATCCCAACCACCTTCGGATCTTCTCCCTCAACCATGACTTCACCATCAAGACACTTGTCATTAACTTCATCCATAATTACTGGCATAGGGGGATTTATGGTGCTCTTTCCCCTCCTAGTCATAAACACCATGCAATGTCATTCATTCCTTGGGTTTTGAACCATGTTGCTAGGTAGGGTGCCTTTTGGCATTGGTTCAGTTATGAAGAAACCTGCCCGAATTGTTGTTCAAGTTACTTGATCGCCGCCAAGTGAGACTCTATTTTTTGGTTAATACTTGAAATATTTGCTTTCATTCCCTTTATAGTCTCATCTTGATGGTCGGCTCGCTTCAATAATTTTTTGAAAATTTCTTCAATCCTGGAGATGTTTGATCCGGCATCACGATTATGTGGTAGCACATAAGGACCATTTCTATAGCCCTCTCTTCTCCCCCATTCTGCATCTGGCACTTTCTCTCTCTCATAGTATCCACCCCGATTGTCTCGATATATCCCATCACGATTGAAGTTCTGACCTTGATTCCTAGAACCTTGCCTAAAATAGTCCGAATTGGACCCTTGGGGTTGTTCTTGAAACCCACCGTTTGGTTGCTTACAAAACAAGCTTCCTCATCAAAGAATGCATCATCATAGGTAGGAGCCTTTGGAGGTTCGTGAGTGACTGCCTTGACACTTGCTTAATTTTGCTTTAAGACCTAGTCCATACTTCTGCGAAGTTGAGAAAGTTGCTCCATGATATCTTTGTTTACCTTTGCTTGGTCATTATTGGTGTTAACCGCACAAGAAGATTTTATCACTCCTCTCTCTCGTTAACCCCATGCTTTATTTGTTTTGATAACTTGCTCCATCATTGCGGCTATCAATGCAAAAGGTTGGTCTAGGAATATGCCTCCCATGATTATGTTGGCATAAGCTTGACTATTCTTATCAAGCGCCCGATAGAAAATCTCAAGCAAGGCATCATCACCAATCTTGTGATCAGGGACCATCCTTAAGCATTTAGTAAACCTGTCTCATGTTGTGCTAATAGAATCACCCGGCAATTAGTCAAAGTTTTTGATTTGATCCTTGAGCGTTAACTTCTTAGATCTTGGGAAATATCTTTCAAGGAATACTCTCTGGAGTTCAACCGGGAGGAAGCTCGCACAACCATACAGCTGCATTGTCAATCAATGACAGTGGAAACACTTAAACCAACAACATCAAGAGAAAGGTTTTGCGTCCCCATGATACTCTTACAAACAAACACCACATTTTAAAGATGACGGTGGGGATCCTCCGAAGGTAACCCTGTGAATAGTCCGTGGTTTGGAGTATTTGGAGCGATCCACTCGATATGGTGAACTTAGTATCTGCTAGTAAGGAGGCAGTATTATAGCACTGGTAATGTCCATAGCCATAAGGTTCAATCGGGGTTGATTCCATCCATAAGCATTTTCATTGAAGTCCCTGAGTTGTGGCCTGTTTCCCTTCTGTTGTGGATTCTCCTCTCTTCCCATACCCTCATTCATATGCATATCCTCCTCAACCTCAATATCCTCATTCACTTGCGCCATTCTTCTTCTTAGTCGATGGATTTCCAAGTTGAGTGAAGCTAAGGGATTGCCTTAGCTCCTTGTGTTGGGCATACAATCTAGTATACCTTGCAAATAAAATCAAACAACAAAAACAAAAATAAAAGTAAAGTACAAGAGACTCTAGAAATCAACACCAGAACTAAATCATAGTGAAATCGAATCAAAGCCTAGTTGTATTCCCCGACAACGGCGCCATAATTTCTAATGATGTTCACACTCTAATAAGAAAGCAGTCATTGTCAGCAATTAACCTAACCAAGGTTAGGGTCGAATCCATAGGGAATACAGGACTTAACTACAAGACTTCACCACTAATCATTTCTAGTATTTATGATTACAATCTCTAAATTGGGGGGGGGGGGGCGGGGTGCCGGAGGCGCGTGGCGGGGCGGTGGCGGGCGCCGCTTGCTGGTCGGTTGGTTGATGATTTGCATGCAGGACGGAAACTTAGGTTCTTCCAGCCCTCTTGTAAAGGTGAAGGTCGAATTTCACCATGGCGCTTGGTCGGCAACCATGGCAAGCTAACTAATCATTACCTATTGTCCTAGTCAACTTCCCCTTGGTCAGGCTCGGTTGATTAGACGAGAACGTATTAATCGAATTCTGTCATCTACTTTCCTTCACCTATTTGTCATTACCTTGGTCGGAATCGTGATAGTAGGCGGGGTTGGGTGTTGGCCACCACTAAACAATAATAATAATGAAGTGAAATAGATAATACATGTAAAAACCCAATCATGAAAATGCAAGAAACCTAGGTCATATCAAGTCAACTACCCATGGTTCCTACAACCCCAAGTTGTGGGTGCTTAGCTATACATGGCTAAGGCAAAACACATAAGAATACAAATAAAATACATAGTTGAGAGTTTTACCAATACAATGAGAAGTGAAGACACCACCAGTTGCGAACCCAAAAGCTTGATAGATATCCAAAGTGTATAGCACAAGATTTGCAATCCCCTAAGAAATTCTCGAGGAGAATATTCAAGAGCAAAATTTCTAATTTGTGTCTCTGTCTCATATCCATCTTCAATGAAAACCTAACTTAAAATATTTATAGTATGTACAAATAAACCCTAAATATTATGTAGAAAAGACAGTTGGCAGCTGGTACACTGCGCTGATACGACTTGTAAGGTGATCTACGAGTCGTAATCGAGGTCTCGTATCAGGTTCTTGGCATCTTGGACTCCATTGGTATGACCCATTGGTACGAGTCGTTGCTTGGGTACGACTCGTATGTTCGTCTCATAGTCTTGATCTTCAGTTTGTTATCAAACATTTTGGCTCTCTGATTCTTGCTACGAGTCCACTTATACGAGTCGTAGTGAATATTACGACTTGTAGGACATCCTCGTAGGAGTGACCTTCACTTGGAAGATTTCTGATTTTTGGTCTTTGTTTCTTGCTACAACACAACCTACAACTCGTAGCTTGAGCTACTCGTAGGTGGGCTCGTATGGCCTACGCTTCAGCAAAATCTGCAAGTTTTTTTTAAAATCATGTCAACCTAACTTTTCTACAAGATTAACACAAAAATACATCAAAACCATAAAAAGTCGTTCTAAGAACTTACAAAAGCCCTTATTTTAGGCACCAAATGTGTTGTATTTTGATAGCACATGAGATACTAGTGAGCTGCTGTATATATTCATTTCACTGGTTTTGGCAAGATATTAAAAAATTGTTCATGACTAGTTGAATATTCTGCTTTTCTTTAAATGATTCATTTGCTAACTGTTTTGGATTTTCTCCGTACGTACTGGAGAGGAAATCTGAACTTGCAACTCTTGAATCCCTTGATAGTAGACAAACATTTTTTGAGTCTTCTGCAGATATGGTACTTTCTTGCATAAATGGGATAACGAGATAGTTTCCTTCAGTTTGATGTACACAAATTTATTTTATGTTATGCCTTATATTTCAGGATGACGTCGCAGTATGTTTTGAGTACTATGCAGACTTTGCTGAAGCTCCGGATTCGAAAAGGAAGACTTCGATTGATCTTCATCTGGATACATTTAAGACTTATGTTCTTACAGAAACTCTTGGTGTTGTGGGATTGATAACTCCATGGTAGGTGCCATTTTTCAGAGTTATTACGGTTTCTTTTGTTTTACAAACCACAAATTGATCAGACAGATTTTCATGGTGGAACTTCTGCATTTCACTTCTGTTTTCTGTACATGTATATATTCACTGATTGTTTTCATGTAATTGACATGCTATAGTCAGTATACTTTATCTGAAGTGGTCTGGTTAGTTCTTAAAAAGTTGAAATATAGTTTGGAAATGAAGAATATTCAGTTGGCTTAGGTGTCTCTTTGTTTAGGAATCTATTTCATTGAAAATGTTGGATCAGAATCCAAATAAATGAACAATGAGAATGACAGTCATGTATACTTTTCAAGTTGGTGATTCTTTTTGTTTTCATAATGAAGGAATTATCCATTGTTGATGGCCATATGGAAAGTTGGGCCTGCTCTTGCTGCTGGTTGTGCAGCAATGCTTAAGCTGTCTGAACTAGGATCAATGTGAGTCCTTATAGCATATCATCTTCATTATCTATACTCTTGACTGCACCATTTGCTTCTTTAATTAAATGGCACTTAACATTCAATCATAGTACCTGTTGCACAACTTGTTTCTCTGCATAGCTGCAGTAAATGACTACGTCTTGTATTTATTATTTTCTACATAGCTGCATGTGTATGTCTTCTTCCTTTAGCTTTTATTTTCTGCACAGCTGCACACGCACATCTTCCTCTATTTTGTTATTTTTTACACAATTGTACGCGTACGTTTTTCCTCTATTTTTTTCTACGAAGCTGCTCGTGCACATCTTTTATTTTCTGCACAATTGTACCTAATGTTCTTTGGGATTTAATGAGAAGAGATACTCCATAGTACCAGAACAAACTCTCTTTTTTGTACACTTGAAAATTATAGATGTTTCAGACTTATGATACACTATCGAATGGACACTTCGAAGTTTTGATAGAAAAATCTAGGAGGCCAACATAATTTAGAATTTAGCAAGGCTACTACGAGAAAGGAAAACATGTTCGTCAGGTCACTTTCCCCTTTGCTCCCAAATTTTTGTAACTTGTTTGGTCATAATTTCAGAATATCGAAACTGGATTATAACTAACACACAACTCATTGTGGGACTTTTGATGTGGTAGCTAATGCACTACTGAAGATAATGTAATACTATAATAAGATTTGAGTAGCAGAAGGAGTTTAAAATCAAGATCCAACTAAATATTGTGTTTTCAATATATATTTGGATTCTTGGTTAATGCTTCTAAAGTTTTTCTAATTAATTCTTTTATTTTTGCAGCTTGTTGATGTTTTAGTATAAGCCTTGGATGAATTTTAAAGTTCTTTTGAGGTGAGCGGTTTAACTAATTCTAGCGTCAAATTTACATATATTATTATATATTATCATTTATTATTTATCGCCGTTTAAAAATTTTGTATTTACAGATTTTGAAGATTAAAGTTACAAGTCATGATACAAGTTTAGAATATGCACAAGACAATTCTTATTTTGCGACGGGAGTTATGCAAGACATGATATCATAGTCTATCTTGAGATGTTAATACTAAGTTTTCTATTAAGCAAATATTATAACTAACACCATGGGATGTTAAGCATTTTTTATTTTATATATCATCCTTTTCTATGGAGACTTTTAGTAGCAATTTCATACTTATTTAAAATTTATACTTTTGTAATATGAAGCTCTAGAAACGTAGTGAATTAGAGACCAAAAATATTACTCGTCTCTGAAGATAGGTAATTTCTTGTCCTTAAAGGTTAATCTAGGACGAGGTAGTTTCTCATCCCTAAAGATCAATCTAGGAAGAGGTAGTTTCTTGTCGTAAAATGGATTTAATGACCAGAAAATAAATACTTTTCAACGAAGGAAATTAACTATTTGGGATGATATATGTGGTCTCTAATAGTATTTTTGCGACCGGCATTGTTTCTGTCTCTAAAACCATGAAAATGACAAGTTGATGAAGCTCTTCGCAATTGACTTTTAGCGAAGAAAGCTATTAGGATGGGTGGCGATCAGCCTTTTCCCGTCCTAATTGATCATTTGGGACCAGATATTGACATTTAGGGACCAGATTTCCCTTCCTTAAAGGCCATTTTTCTTATAGTGTACAAGACCCACCGACGGGTCATAGTTCCCTCTACGAACCGTAGTGGGGTCTCATAGAGCTAAGCCTATGTTAAAATTTTGTACACTAAAACCTTGTATGAGACCTATCTACGACCAGTAGTCATGGCTACGAGTCGTAACTGTGTCTCATACCTAGTTTCAGTGTTCAAAATTATTATGCACCTCTGGACTACGAGGCCACGGTACGACTCATAGTCCCAACTATGAGTCGTACCTGACTCTCGTACCTGCCATCTGCAGCTGATACATTGTTAATTTTCCTGTCTTGTTCTTTTGTTTTATTTTTATTTTATTGAGTGTTTTGGGGATGAGCATGTTGTTTGTGCTTATTTTCAGGTAGTATGGCCCCCAAAACTACGTGTAGCAAAACGGGCTGTGAATACATGACTTGTGGATGAGGAGTCCGAAAATGAATAGTCAGATGGATCAAATAAAATCCACAACGTCTGGATTGACCATGAGGCACAGGTGCCTCAGACTAGGGCGGCTGCTGCACGAGATACCCCGACCCAAGTACAAGAAGTTAGTTCCTCCCAATCTGATGAGGAGGGACATGGTGATGGGTCCGAGGGGAGTTCGATGCAAATGACTACTTCTGGTTCGGAGTCTAATTCAGAGGAGGTGCCCCAAGATGGAGGAGTAGCCCAAACCTCGATTGCCTAATCTATTTCTCTTATAGATATAGATTATCATCGATAGTGTGTTAGGATATGAGGGTGATCTACGATGAGGGGCTAGAGCCGAAGGGGCAAGGGAAGCCAGCACGATCATTTTATGAGAAGCCTCAACTCTTTGACACAGGCATGAGCCATGTCCCTGGGCTCAAGGAGGACATAAGACGACAAGGGCTCAGATGGTTGACTGATAAGTTGGGCAAGTACTCCCTGCTCATAGTGCGGGAATTCTATGCATCTTATACAACCACCATTCTACAAGACCTTCCTAAGAAGAAGCAACTTCTCAAGGAGCCTAGATTATGAGAGGTGGTTTAGAGTCTAGTTGGTCAACATATCTAAGAAGATGATCCACCGTATGCAGTTTGCTCCCACATACAAAGCACCACAGTCTAGAGCTCAATTTGATGAATAGATTAGACAGGTTGTTATCTCTAAGAGTGTGGACCAGAGGACTGAGCTTCTGACATGGGTGGTGAGTCAGATTGCTGAGCGTGGTCCTTAGCCTTCATGGGTCACTACGCATTGAGAGCCGATAGTGAAGTCCTCTCTCTCCTTCCCCGCCAAATTTTAATGGGCTATTTGTCAGGTTTCTTATCCGATCCACGTTCACAGATAATGTTCTCACGTTGGAGCGAGCTGTTTTGGTAGCCGACATCTTAGCTGGCTACGACATCTATTGGGTGCACCTGATAGCTGAGCAGATCCATGAGTCAGCGCTCAGGAGGACCACACGCATGTTGTTCCCCATTCTTATACATAGGCCATGCGTAGAGGCAAAGGTGGAGGTATTACTTCAGCTAGATCCTCTAGTGGCAGCCTTCGACACCATGGATCCCAGCCTGATCAAGGTTGATGAGAACCCAGTAGTACTTCAGCGGGCATTGCCTTCTCTTATGCCTGAGACATTGATGCCTGAGCCACAGGACGAAGGTTCGATGGCTTCCACCACTACTACTCCAGCTACTACTACTACTGAGGAAGGACCAGAGCAGCCTGTGGCAGTTGATATTGAGATAAGTCCCACTATAGCCGCACCGACACCCGAGCCGTCTTCATTACAAATTCCTTCCGCAGACACTATGTTTGTTATTGCTTTTCAGGCTATTGTGCAGAGATTATCATGGGCTGAGGCTCAGTTGGCTCAACTTATGCAGCATATTAAGCCATGGGTTCAGCAGACAATTCAGGAGTTGAAGGATTGATGCAAGGCATTCACTACTTTAGTTGTTGATCAATGCATTGTTATGGTAGATGTCTGAGTCGATGTCTTCGAGAAGAGAGTGCAGAAAAGAATCACTGAGGCCCGACCTGTAGACCTATTAGCCTTTCATCAAGAGTTAATGAGGTTCAAAGCTGACCTGATTACATCATTAGTGGCTCCGATCATAGTACCTAGTCCTACACCTACAGAGAAGCCGCTATTTGATATGTTCGTGGAGGATTAACCACTGCATGCTCCTGGGAAAAAACCACTTGAGGCTGATGAAAATGAGGAGCTGCCAGTGTACCAAAACACTATCGAGGATGATAAGGAGCTGGATGGGGAGGTAGCTGGGTTCATATTTAGGATGTCTAAAGAGGAAGAAGTGTAGAGGTAAGCCAGGAGCTTGATCGATTGCAGGACATTGGCTCATCCAGCACAGCTGCTGCGTAGATTACCCCGTAGGAGAGAGATGTTCATGGAAAGACGGAGACCGGTGCTTAGGCACCATTTGATATTTGATTTTTGACCCCCTATTCTTATTTTGTTTTGCCTTGTACATTTGAGGACAAAATACAATATTTTTGGTGTGATGTGGATAGGTATGGACTAGGGTGAAGTGTGAGTAGCTCTTACTCCATAACTATCCCAATTTTTGATCTCGAGATTTTCTTGCCTGTGTTCTTTTGCCTCATGGATATTTCATTTCCTGTTGAACCGATATATTTTAGATGTTGTAGATAATATTTGTAGTATATAGTAGTTAAACTTTTGGTATGTACTTTATTTTGATGGTTTATGCAAAATTTTAAAAAAATTGGTACCCCTTGAAAGTTTTTGTTGATTAGTAGCTATTTTTTGATCATGCATGTTTGAATGGTGTGGCAATGTTTGTTCTGATTAAGTGAAAGAAAGTTGATGCTTGAAGCTTGATCTGTGAGTCTTTGTTTGCTATATGTGCAATGTCATGTGCGTGTGAGCTAATTTTGTTGTGTTCATGCATTGTTTACTGATTCAGAGCTTGCCCTATTACTTTTTGTTGGACTGGAGATTGTTTGGGTTAGGAAGGGATCTCAGACCTTTGTTCTTTGATTTAGTCCACTTTTGCCTAAATGACCAACCAAATGAAAGAGTTTATCCATTGTTCCAAATGTTTGAGCTTTACATGTACCCTTTTCTTTTTAAATATTTAACTAGCCTAACCTTATCTAGTGTAAAACCCTGATGTTGGCCCTGGTCTATCCTTGAACTTTGTGAACCTTGATTGAGGCAAAAAGCCTAAGTTGAGCGTGGCTACCAAAAAGTGGCCCTAGTTTGGGGATTGGATATTGTGTACTTCACCTCAAGCTCAAAGTCTAACTTGAGGGTGGCCTATGTTTGGGGTATAATAGCAGAAATGAGGTGGTGATTTGGGAGTTGAAACGCACCAAAATGTGCTTCGGAATGCCCATAACCATAATTTCCTTAAATCTGAAAATTCATGCATGATATCAAAAATCCGACTTCATATTCTCGATGAGGGGGTAAAATTGAGTGGGGAATGGTTAAAACCTGGATTTTAGAGGACCCGTAGTGAAAAATGATTTTCACTAATTTTCAATTTCCAGTGGTTGTCTGTGCCTTGGCCATGATGCGCCAAGGGCGCAAAGCAATGTAATTGATGTCATAACCCAAGTCTAGCTCCTAGACGTGACCGGCAAATGGGGAACCCAAAGGAGCTCCAAACAAGTCTCATAGCATATTATTACACATCCTTGGTCGCGAAAGCAATTAAAATGACAATAAGTGATAAGCATAAACAATGGGAAATGGGACTATTGGGTACACCTCCATGTCATAAACATCAAGAAACAAGAGAATGAAGACTCATAGCATAGATACATAACATATTCAACAATACTTCTAAACATAGATACTTAGCGGGGGCCAAGACAAGAAACTAGGCTCACCCTCGAAGTCAAAGTATATATAAAAGAAAGATAGTTTTAATATATAGCAAGAGATCATGAGTAATGTCCCGGAGTAGAAGACTCACCAACAAGCTTCAGTGCAATCGTACTAGCCACGTGGCTGGAGATGCTCAAGCAGGGCTCCGGTTCCTACATGGTGACATCATGTAGGCATAGAGTATGCGTTAGTACATTGGAATGTACTAAGTATGTAGGATGCAATACAACAAGAGATAGGCAATGTAATCAAAATGCATAATCATGAGCAATAGATAGCAAAATAGGAATATGGCATGCATGAACAATGCTTGTCGTAAAACATGCTTGAAAATAACCATACTTACATAGCTCATTTAACATAATAAGGTGATATGCTTAGATCATCCAAATACCTTGTACTAGAGGTTGAGGAATATAGCATAGGTCATAACCTCTTTTAGTAGGTCATGGGTAGTACATGAGGGTAAAGAGATAGCATAATTCATAACCTCTACATATAAACAAGAGATGATGAGTAGCACATGAGAGTAGAGAGGTAACATAGGTCATAACCCCTATATGTGTGCATATGAGGGTAAGGCATTCCACATAATTCATAACCACTTCATATGAGTATATTGCATAATCCCAAATCATACACGAGGGTAAGGAGTACATCATAGTTCGTAACCCCTACATGTAGAAATGAGTATGTGAGTAGTACATGAGTGTAAAGGTAGCATAGATCATAGCCCCTACATGTGTGTACCTAGCATAACCTTAAACCATACATGAGGGTAAGGAATACTACATAGTTCATAACCCCTACATGTGGATAGGAGTAAATGAGTAGCATTGATTCATACATGAGGGTAAGGTGTACAACATAGTTCATAACCCCTACATTTAGGAATCGGCCTTGTACTAGAGGGTAAAACACATAACATAGTTCATAACCCGTTCTAGTAGTCTTCACAATTTACAAGAGCATAAACCTTAGCATAAGAACTCAATAACTTACCAACGACTCCCAAGAACATAACAACATGAGAGCCTAACAATTCACTTGCAATAATATAGGTGCTTTACATGGTTTAAACACACACATATATATTCCTTTCATCATCATATACATATATTCCTTTTCATCATCATTTTATCATCATTTCATCATCATATAGTCATTCAACTCATAAGATATGAATCGAACCATCAATTCCTCAAGAATTCTAAATCGGACATTTTATCAAACACTTAGAGTGTGTATAGTACTAGTATAAATCTATGCATTTCAAAAGTGTTATCATGCTTGAAAATTCAGTGTAAATGTCAATAGATACTTGGTAACACCCTGAAGCTATGTACAACAAATCCCACAGTAGATCTTAGATTCATAGCCCAAAACATAGTAAAACAGTCACAATTTCATAAATCCCAACATAGTGTGTAGTGATTTTCATAACAAATAAGACCCATTTGTAAATCAACTTTAAATCAGGAAATTTTAGGTAAAAGGAAGCTTGGGTCATGGGTTAAAGGAACCTATGAAAGAAACCCACATATCTTAGCTTTTGAAGAAACCCACATATCTTAGCTTTTGAAGAAACCCACATATCTTAGCTTTTGAAGAAACCTTGAAGAAGATTGGACATGGAAACTTGAAGCTTGGTTGAATTCCTTAAGATCTGGAGAGGGTTTTGGCACTTGAATTTTGAGAGAAATATAAGAATTTTGAATAAATATTGGGAAAAGTCTTGGCTGATATGACGGTGAAATAAAGCTAAATATAGGTATTTTCACGTATGGTAACACTTAGGCCCAAGACTTAAAAAGTCTTGGACCAAACTTGAAAAATTGGACAGGAATTACACTATGCCTGTACGCGCTAACCTCACTGGAATTTGTCACTTTGAAATTTGAAATTGTGAATCATTCAGTCTAAAATTGGGGTTAGACCCTTCTCTCCCCTAAACTTTACCCCCTGAACAAGAATATGAAGTAGGATTTACGAAATAAATTATGGATTTTGAGATATATAGAAATTACAATTTCGAGCACTTCCGAGGTACATTTTCAAGTACTTTTTGGGTCGTTACAATTGGTCAGATGCGACGGATCCACATCATGCTAGGGATGTGGACTAGTGTATTATTTTTCTTAGTTCTTCTGTTTCGGCCAAGGGCATTGGGGTCATAGCCCTATGCCCACTTAAGCATGAAATTACCCATACTTAGCTATTTTTTAACTCTATAGCTCACAAAACCCTCTCTCAAATCCAGTAAGACTCTATATATTTTCTCATCCAAATATAAGGATATCAAGCTCAACTTTAAAACTCAAGGATTCATTTCAAGCTCTAAGACTACTTCAAGTTCGCGTCAAAGAATTCAAGGTTTAAGGTATGTGGGTTTCATCCATTGGGTCCTTTCACCCATGGAGTCCAACCTTCCCTTTTCATGAAAATTGCTTGTTTTCAAGTTGTATTACCTATGGGTATCAACTTATCATGGAATATGAATATAAATTATATTGGGGTTTTATAAAATATTGATTGATTATGCATGACTATCTCTTTCAAGCTTATGCCATGAATTGATTTCGTCCACAAAGACTATACATGTTTTGAGCTATGAAACTATAAGCCATTATGATCATTTTTTATGGATTTAAAGGTACCCTACATAAGGGTTTTACTACATGTTGGTGGGTTGATTTGCATTAAGTTTACTCATCTTATTTCACTCTTGAATTGCATGGTTTTGAACAAGTATCATGAACCTACCACGTGTTTGATAAAATGATATGACAAGATTTCTCAAGTTATTGATGATCTATTACATGATTTACAAGTCAAGTTACTTTATGATGATTAAGGGCTCTCAAGTATGTATTGAATTAATGAAAAGTATCTATGATTTTACAAGTATCAAGCTAAGCCCTATTTCAAGATCTGTACCTATTGTGAGTCATTCATGTTGGGTTTATGTATGATTATGATCTACTGTCATGTTCAAGTTAGGCTCACTACTAGATGTCAAGCATGCTTATGATCTACTCAACTCATGTTCTTATATAATATTCATGTTATGATTAAAGTATGATTATTTCAAGTATTTCGTGGGATTTAACTTAGCACCGATTGAGGCTTAAGATGGGGGCCCCACTAAAGGGGTCTTTATATAAAATATTTAGTCTCTAAACTATGTGCCACCATAGGAATATCATTATTAGACTTGCTATAATAGTGGATCCATCTACTTCATGTTATCCTTTTTGTTTGCCTTTGCAAGTAGACCACACTTAGCCGAGGGGTGTTATGCCCGGTCACCTGAAACGAGGGGTGTCAGGCCTCGGAGTACAAGTTGTAGCTCCTTGGTATATGTAGGTTGAGGTCACTTCCTAGATATCTATGATCTATATATCGAATGATTTACGAATATGTTTTATTACGAGGATTGATCATGCATGCCATATAGAAATTATATATCCATTGTTTATGATTATGCAATTTGACTATATTGGCTTATGTCTTATTATATTGCATCCCACATACTTAGTACATTCAAACATACTAACGCATATCCTATGCCTGTACGATATTACCATGTAGGAACCAGAGTTCCTTTTGATCATCCTCCATGTTCTGGTTCAATACTTCAAGGATAAGCATCGGTGAGTCCTCAAGTCTAAGGAAACTATTTACATTACTCTTGTTATTTTGAGACTTCATTATGTTGAACACTTGTTATTATGAGGGTGAGCCTGGAAAGTGTCTTGGCCCCCGCTCCGTTCCAAGTTAGAGGTGTTGTTTGATATTATGGTATCCTTATGCTATGAGCTTGACTCTTTTATGTTATTATGAATATCAAGATTTCCCTTAGTCTTGCTTCCTTTTTTATTATATCTCTTGTTGTTGTTCATTTTGCTTCTGTGACCAAGGATGTGAGATTGATATGCTAAGAGGTTTGTTTGGGGTCCCTTCGGATTCCCATTCGCCGTGTCACATCTATGCCCTAGGCTTGGGTCATGAAATGAATAAAAGAAATAGTAGAAATTCATGTATCAGGTAAGAGAAAAAGAGAAAAAGATGTCTTAGTATGAGTTGAAAAAGCAAAATGAGTTTGAAAATAAGACACTAGCTGAAAAATGAAGAGGAAATATTCGGAAAAGCTTGAAAATGAAGAATAAGGGAGAACAAGTTGAGAATGGTTGAATTGTTAAGGTGAAAGTGTAGAAAAGCATGGTTCAAGGTTTTCCCTTAGTCACTAATAGTCCAAAATGCCATAGAAAAGCCCCATGAGCCTACATTACAGCCTATAAAGTCCTAAAATGATTTAATCCAATTAGTTAACTGTCCGGGTTGTCAGTATATAGGCAAACCTATGGTATTGGTTATCATACATGAATCTCATTTGTGAGAGTGAGTATGCTTTCACAGTCCCATGAGAAACTTTTGAAAGCATTTTGAGTGTTAAAATAGGGACTTCTTTTCTATGAGGGCATTTATATTACATTAATAGCATTTGACTTGTTCAGTAAATGTGGATTGTTGATACCCCTTAACTTGTCATAGTTGGATTGTCAAATGTATCAATGTGTTGTGGTTTTTTGATTATCTACATGATCATGATTTGAAAAGGCCATTATGGGTACCTGAAATGAAATTGAGAATGGTATATGCCGCTGAGTAAATTGCTATGTATTGCTTTATTATCTATCTGGATTGGGTCATCGCTTGAAGACAAGCAACAATTCTAAGTTGAGGGTGTTGATATGCGCAAAAATACAACACATTTGATGCCTAGAACATGGGATTTTGTGTGTTCTCAATGTGATTTTTTATGGTTTTTATGTATTTTTTTGTTTATTTTTGTAGAAAATACAGGTTGGCTTGATCTTGGGAAAAGGTACAGATTTTGTTGATTTTGAAGAACTACGGGCCGCACTACAAGTCGTAGCCCAAACTACGAGTTGTAGAGGCTATTTGTAGCAATTAGCACTGTTCAAAAGCAAATTTTGAGAATTTGAAGTTCATCCATATGAGCTCAAGGTACGAGTCGTAGTCCTCCCTACGACTTGTAGAAGGGGGCCTCGTAGCAATTAACAGTGTTAATTAAAATTGAACCAAGAAATGCAACAATGGACTATGAGAAGGCACTACGAGTCATAGACTAGGCTATGACTCATAAATGTGGATCATAGCAGTGAAGTCCAAAATGCAAAGTACTGACCATAAAAACCCGATTACAGCTAGTAGGTCACCCTACGAGTCAAAACTATGAGCCATAGCAGACGCTGACCAAATTTTAAAATTATTTTATGGATCTTTCTGTAAATACTATAAATATTATATTTTAGGGTTTTAAGAACAACTTTTCATTAGTCTTTAAATATTCTTCATATCATAGTAGTTTGTAGAAAGATTGAGAGTTAACTTTTAGGGTGTTACTCTGAGACTCAAATTTGGGGATTTAGATTTGCATGTGAATTAATTTTATCATTCAAGCATGTGATTCTGATTCCAATAAAGGGTTTCCTTGTTCTTCAATTTGCTTGGGTAAGAAATTGAAACGCCCCAAAATGTGCTTCAACAATGCCCATAATCATAACTTGCATATATCTCAAAAATCCATGCGTGATATCAAAAATCCAACTTCATATTCTCAATCAGAAGGGAGGGGGGAATTGAGTGGGAAGTGGGTATAACCTAGATTTTAGAGGACTCGTAGCAAAAAGTATTTTTTGCTAATTTTTGTAAAATAGTGTCTGTCTACGCCCAGGCCGCGACACGTCTGGGGCGCAGATCTGTGTTAATTTTGTCTTTGCGTTGGGCCCATGTCATGAACCAGACGAGGACCATTGTTAATTTTTCCTTAATTTTCTTGTGGTGGCCAAGGGTGTTGGGGTCATAGCCCAATGCCTACTTATGCATTAAAAAAACTATACTTAGCCATTTTGAACTCTATATCACTCAAAACCCTCACAAAAACCTCTTCACGACTTAACTAAGTATCTCATTCAAATTTCAAGGATTTCAAGCTAACTTTGGAACTCAAGGATTCTCTTCAAGCTCTAAGTTCTCTTTTAGATCATCTCAAGAAAATTCAAGTTTGAGGTATGTGGATTTCATCCATTGCGTCTTTCACCCATGGAACCCAATCTTCCTTTTTATGAAAATTGCATATTTTCAAGTTGTATCATCTATGGGTATCTCTTATTATGGATTATGATTATAAATTATGTTGGAGTTTTATGAAATGTTGAATGATTATGCATGTCTATCTATTTCAAACTTATACCATGAATTGGTTTAGTTTATTGAGACTATGCATGTTTTGAGCTATGAAACTATGATCTATTATGAGATTTGATGATTGTTTTCAAGGTTCCCTACATGAGAGTTTTACTATATATTGGTGAGTTGACTTGCATTGAGTTTTCTCATACTGTTTCACTCTTGAATTCCATAATTTTGAATAAGCATTATGAACTCACCAAGTGTTTGATAAAATGTCATCATAAGGATTCTCATGCTATTTATGATCTATTGCATGATTTATAAGTCAAGTGACTATATGATGATTAAGGCTTGCATGTATGTATTGAATTCATGAAAAGTATCTATGTTGTGCAAATAGACTATACCCTGTTGAGGGGGTGAAATGCCTCAATCGCCTTGTTGAGGGGGTGGCATGCCTCAATCACCTTGTTGAGGGGGGTGACATGCCTCAATCACCTTATTGAGGGGATGACATGCCTAAATCACCTTGTTGAGGGGGTGTTTGAGGGGGTGACATGCCTCAATCACCTCGTTGAGGGGGTGACATGCCTCAATCACCTTGTTGAGGGGGTGATATTCCTCAACCACCTTGTTGAGGGGGTGACATGCCTCAATCACCTTGTTGAGGGGGGTGACATGCCTCAATTACCTTACAAGGGGGTGACATGCCATGGATTCCAAGTTGTAATTCACTTGGTCTATGTCGGTTATAGTCTCTTCCCACACATGTGATATGTACTATGTAAGTTGTATGATTTACAAGCATGTTTTACTTCAAGCATTGATCATACATGCCATATTGAAATTTTACTTATCTTTTGCTTATGATTATGCATTTTTACTATTTCAACTTACGTCTTGTTGCATTTTATCCTACATACTTAGTATATTCAAATGTACTAAGGCATACTCTATGCCTACATGATATCACCATGTAGGGACTGGAGTACCTTTTGATCATCCTCTTTATGGCTAGTTCAGTACTTCAGAAGATAAACTTTGGTGAGTCCTCAAGTCCGAGGACACTATCTATGCTACTCTTGCTATTTGATATTTCTTTGTGTTGAACACTTGTTACTATAAGGGTGATCCCAGAAAGTGTAAGACATGCTTTGAACCTTCAATTCCTCAAGAAAACCATAATCGAACATTTATTGAACACTTGGTAGGCGTGTAGTGCTAGTGTAAAACCATGCAATTCAAGAGTGAAATCATGCTATAAAATTCAGTGCAAAACCATCAATAAATTCTTGGTAAACCCTCAAGTAACATAAATCAAAACCCTACATCAAATCTCACAATAGTTCTTAGATTCAAAGCTAAAACCATGCTAAAATAGTCACATTTTCATGAAACCCCAAAATAGTGTGTAGTGAAATTCATAATACATAAGACCCATGAGTAAATCAACTTTAAATCATGCAATTTAGGGTAAAAGGAAACTTGTGGATCATGGGTGAAAGGAACCCATGAAAGAAACTCACATACCTTAGCATTGGAGAACAGCTTGATGAAGACTGGAGATGGAGACTTGAAGCTTGAATGAGAACCTTAAGATCCATATGAGTTTTGAGACTTGAAATTAGGAGTTAAATAGTTGTTAAGTATTTGAGTGAGTATTGGGGAATGTTTTGAATGATATGAGGGTAAAATATAGCTAAGTATAGGTATTTTCACGTTTGGGAACACATAGGGCCAAGACCACAAAGTCTTGGACCAAACAAGGAAACAGCTCCCAAAATGCACTGAGGCACGCCTTTGGCGCATCGCGCCTTGGGCACGAAAACCTCACTGGAAATTAAATTTTTAGGAAAATGAAATTGCGATTTGTTTGCTCTAAAATTGGTGTTATACCCATTTCCCTCTCACTTTGACCCCCTAAACAAGAATATGAAGTTGGATTTTCAATATTATGCACGGATTTTGAGATATATGAAAATTATGATTCCGGGCACTTCAGAGGCATATTTTCGAGCACTTCTTGGGGTCGTTTCACTATCTACCCTTTGGGAACATTCATCCACGAATATCAAAGAAAACTATATGAGAGACGTAAACATGAAAATTTCAACCCACATAAGGATGCAACAATGCACTTAAACATCATTTCAAAAAATTCAACATGACTGTAAAATCATCATGAACTTGTCAATTTAAGCATGAATGTATGCAAATGTCATGGGATGAACATAGACTTGAAATTACATAGGGGACTTAGATTGATACCTTAGGCTTGATTGGAGAGGAAAAGATAAGGATATTGCTTTTGCATGTCCGCTTTAGTCTCTCAAGTGCACTTTCAACTTACTGATTCCTCCAAAGGACCTTAACGGAAGTCACATCATTGTTCCTCAACCTCTTCACTTATCTATCCAAAATCTGAATCGGAAGCTCCTCATAGGTCAAATTGTCTTCAACAACACCCACAATATCAAGAGGCATAATAGCATTAGGGTCTCCCACACACTCTCAACATGGACACATGAAAGACCAGATGAACCGAATCCGTCTCACTAGGCAATTCCAACTCATATGCTACGTTGACAATCCTCCTCATCACCTTATAAGGACCTATTTATCTAGGACTCAATTTGTCCTTCTTACTTAAATAAACCACACCTTTTATGGGTGATACCTTCAAATAAACCCAATCATCCACTTTGAATTCAAGATCCCTTCTCCTCGCATCCGCATAGGACTTTTGGCGACTTTAGGCCGTCTTTAACCTTTCTCTAATCATCCTAACCTTCCCAAGGACCTCCATAACCATATCTAGTCCCAATATAGCCACCTCTACAACTTTAAACCACCCAACCGATGATCTACAACGTCTACCATAAAGAGCCTCGAAAGGAGCCATATCAATGCTAGAATGATAGCTATTGCTGTAGGCAAACTCCATCAATGGAAGATGATCATCCCAACTACCCGTAAGCTCCAATACACAGTCCCTAAGAATATCCTCTAGGGTTTGGATAGTCCTTTCGGCTTAGCCATCTATTTGAGGGTGGAAGGCCATACTAACTTTAACCTTTGTACCAGGACCCCTTTGGAAAGACGTCCAAAAATGTGAAGTAAATTGTTCACCATGATCTGATATGATGGATAAAGGAACCCCATGCAATCTCATCAAGTCATGAATGTACAGCCTAGCATACTCCTCAGCTCCATATGTGGTTTAACTGGTAGAAAGTGAGCCGATTTCATCATCCTATCAACCACAACCCAAATGGAATCAAAACCCTTTCTAGCCTTGGTCAACCCAACTGCAAAATCCATATTTATCTCTTCCCACTTCCAAGTAGGAACCTTTATGTCTTGGGTTAGTCCACCTATCCTTTGATATTCGGTTTTGACTTATTGGCAACTATGACAATCTGAAACAAATTTGGCAATGTCTTTCTACATGCCTCCCTACTAATAAATCTCTCTCAAATCTCTATACATCTTACTAGAATCAGGGTGAATAGAATAGGAAGAACCATGAGCCTCATCAAGAATACTCTCTCTTAAGCCACCAACACAAGGCATACACAACCTACCTTGGTATCGAAGTGTACCACCTCCCCCTCAGGAGAAAACCTCTACCTTCTCATCACTAACTAAGGCCTTCAATTCTAACAAGGAGGGATCAAACTCTTGCTTAGCTTTCACCTCCTCAACTAATGAAGATAAAGAACCATAAACAACAACAAAACCACCATTATCCACCTCTTCAACCTAACTCCCAACCTATCCAACCGATGGACCTCCCTAGACACCTCCTTATCACCACCATCAACATGAGCCAGGCTACCAATAGACACCCTACTCATAGCATCTGCCACAACATTAGCCTTACTTAGATGATAATGCACACTCATATCATAGTCCTTAAGAAGTTCTAACCATCTTTGTTGCCTCAAGCTAAGATCCTTTTGAGTGAAAACATATTGGAGACTCTTATGATCGGTGAACACATTAACATGCACCCCCTACAAATAATGGCGCCAAGTCTTTAATTCAAATACCATGGCGACTAGTTCAAGATCATGAGTAGGATCATTCTTTTCATGCACTTTGAGTTATCTAGAAGTATAGACTATCACCTTACCATTTTGCATTAGAACACAACTCTAACCAACTCTAGAAGTATCATAATACACAACAAATCCTTCTAGCCCTTCCGATAGTGACAAAATAGGAGTGGACACAAGCTTATCTTTCAAGGTTTGAAAACTCCTCTCACACTCATCAGTCCATACAAACTTAGCCTTATTTTGAGTCAATTTAGTCATGGAAGAAGCAATAGAAGAGAACCCATTCACGAACCTCAGTAGTAACCCGCTAAGCCCAAGAAGCTTCTGATATCCGACAGGTCAATGGTCTAGGCCAATTTCTAATCACATTTGTCTTTTTAGGATCCACCTTAATACCATCCCCTGATACCACATGACCTAGGAAGGCAACTTTTTTCACAAAAAATTCACACTTCTCATATTTAGCATATAACTTCTCCTCCCTTAATCTTTGCAACACTGTCTTCAAATGAGCCATATGTTCCTCCTCACTATGAGAATAGACAAAAATCTCATCAATGAAAACCATAACAAACGAATCAAGGTAGGGTTTGAAGACCCTATTCATAAGATCCATTGAGATAGCCAGCGTATTGGTCAACCAAAAAGACATCACAACAAACTTATAATGCCCATACCTAGTTCGAAAGGCCGTCTTGGGAATATCACAGTCCCTCACCTTCACTTGATGATACCCAGACTGAAGATCAATCTTAGAGAAATGACTATCCCCTTGCAATTGGTCAAACAAATCATCAATTCTTGGAAAAGGATACATATTCTTAATGGTGACCCAATTAAGTTGCCGGTAATCAATACACAGTATAAGGGACCCATCTTTCTTTTTCACAAACAATACTGGTGTACCCCAAGGTGATTGACTAGGTCTAATAAATCCCTTCTCCAACATGTCCCTCAATTGTTCCTCAATTGTTCCTTCAACTCTGCCAGGGCCATACGGTAAAGGGGAATAGAAATGGGTTGAGTATTGGGAAGGAGGTCTATACTGAAATCTATTTCCCTTTTGGGAGGAACACCGGGAGGGTCATATGGAAAGACATCAAGGAACTCATTTACAACCAGAACTGACTCTACGGGAAGGACCTTAGACTCCACATCCCTAACCCTCACAAGATGATAAAGACACCCCTTAGAGATCAACTTATGGGCTTTAATGCAAGAGATAAACCTTCCCTTGACCACCATATCATGACTCTCCCACTCAATGATGGGTTCATTTGGGGATTGGAACTTGACCTTACGGGTTTTACAATCAATAGAGGCATAGTATGAATGCAACTAATCTATCCCAAGAATGACATCAAAATCAATCATATCAAACTCAACATAGTACAAGGCAATAATTTATGTAAGATGCAAATAGGACAATTTCTGTAGACCTTCCTAGGAACAATAGATGCACCAATAGGAGTAGATACCTCATATGACTCAAACAACAGTTTGGGCGCAACATGGAACTTTTTGGAAAAAAGGGGGTAACAAAAGAAAGAGTGGCACCCGGATCAATCAATGCATACACATTAAAATTAACGACTTTTAACATACCGGCAATGACATCGGGAACCTCCTCAACCTCTTTCCTCCCTTGCAATGCATAGAACTGATTGTGCCTTGGGGCACCACTTTTTTGACTACCTCTCCCCAAAGGAACCGCATGAGCACCTTGTGGATGAACCTCCTTACCGTTGTTGCGATTTTGGGGGCAATCCATCACCTTATGCCTAACTTCCCCACAACCATAACAAGCATTAGTATCCCTCAAGCATGGGCCACTATGACCCCTAATAGATTTTGGACACCAACCATTAGGAACCACACCTCTAACACCTTGGGCTCTTCAAAGTCATTGGCAAACCTACTATAAGAAGACCCTTGGCCTTGATGGAACCGGCCACCCTTTTGACTTTGGAACTTTCCCTCAAAATAGGCCCTCTTGGCCTCTTAACCCCTTCTCTTCCTCAATTTCTCCTCCTCTATTTATTCGGCATAGGTCATCAAACAGGATAAATCCATGTCACTAATTAACATAGCGGATCGGAACTCCTCACTCACCAAGTCAAAAACATCAATCACAAATTTATTCACTCTAGGCCTTGAGTTGGCCATCAAGTGTGGAGCGTATTTTGAAAGTTAGTTGAACTTGAGGACATACGCCCTCACACTCATAGGCCCTTGTATCAAATTCATAAACTCCACCATTTTGGCTTCCCTAAGCTTAAGAGGGAAGAATCGATTAAGAAAGGCCGCCTTGAACTCTTCCCAAAGCACCATATTATTCACTCCCTTTCACTTCTTTAATTGATCAAACCATATTTGTGCCACCCCCTTGAGTTGGTAAGCCGCCAACTCCACCTTCTCTTCCGATCTAACACCCATAATAGCCAAAACTGTATAGACCTTATCAATGAACCCTTGAGGTTCCTCATCCACCTTTGACCCATAAAACTCCAAGGATCCATTCTTATGAAGTCTCTCACCCAAGATGCCGGTGTGGGAGCATGAGGGGATTGGGCCCCTTGGTTCTCTTGGTTAGCCACAACTTGTGCAAGCAAAGTGCGAGCATCCCAGAGCTCCCCATGAGCCAATTACTCCTAGGGAGTGCGGGCTCTTCTCCCACTTGTGTTAGGCATGATCTATCATAGCAAAGGATAATTGTTAGGGAGAAAACCCTACTTCTACTTCTATAGCACGACATAGAGTAAGAAGAAGGGAAACATTTCCTAAATGCCTCTTATCCTCTAGCTTATAGTTGTTGTACACAACATAACCATGTATAATACTTTAATCGAAGCGTTGTGTTAGACTATGAGGATCTAACAACCAAGTTCTTTGATACCAAGTTTGTTACGACCCAAGCCTGAGGCCTAGATGTGACATGGTGCAAGGGGAATCCGAAGGGACCCCAAGCAAGCCTCTTAGAATATTATTGCACATCCTTTGTCTTGAAAATAGTAAAATAGAAACAAAACAGTAGAAAAAGGGATAACAGGGGATAAGGGAAATTATTCATATCATAACAACAAGATTCAAGAGAAACTCAAGCTCATAACATAACACATGATATATCTAACATATCTCTACTACATAGATAAGAGCGGGGGCCAAGAAAAGCAATCAGGCTCACTCTCATACTCAAAATTTATATAAAGGAAAGGTAGTCTTAAAACATAGCATGATATCATAAACAACGTCCCTGGAATGGAAGACTCACCAAAAAGCTTGAGTGAGATCGTACTAGCCACATGGATGGAGATGCTCAAGCAAGGCTCCAGTTCCTACATAGTGATATCATTTAGGCATAGAGTATGTATTAGTATGTTTGAATGTCCTAAGTATGCAAAATGCTATGTAACAAGTGATAAGCACCATAAACAAAATGCATAATATAGGCAATGAATAAGCATATAGCAATATGGCATGTATGAATGATGCTTGACATAAACCATGCTTCTATAGAACATAATCCATGTGTAAGGAGAGACCACATTAGTGCATATCCAAGGCCTACCACCTCCTTGGAAAGGCACATGAGCTACAAACCACTTCATATGGTTGATGAGGTACAAACCCCCAACATGATTGATAAGATACAAACCCCTTACGTGGTTATCAAGGTACAATTGCCACGACATAGTTACACAGGCCTACAACCTCCTGAGAGATGCAATCAAGGTACAAACCCCTCAACAAGGTTACCTTGGCCTACAACCTCCCAAGTCATTTTCCCCACACTATAGAGATAATATCATATACATACATTCCTTTCATCATCATACAGTAATTCAACTTATAAGACATGCAAAAAACCTTCAGTTCCTCAAGAAAACCATAATCGGACATTTTATTGAACACTTGGTGGGTGTGTAGTGCTCGTGTAAAATCATGCAATTAAAGAGTGAAATCATGCTAGAAAATTTAGTGTAAGACCATCATAAATACTTGGTAACACCCTCAAGCAATATACATCAAAGCCCTTCATCAAATCTCATACTAGATCTTAGATTCATAGCTTAAGACATGCTAAAATAGTCACAATTTCATGAAACCCCAACATAATATGCAGCGAAATTCATAATACATAATACCCATGAGTAAATCAACTTTAAATCATGCATTTTAGGGTAAAGGGAAGCTTAGGTATCATGGGTAAAAGGAACCCATGAAAGAAACCTACATACGTTAGCTTTGGAGAATAGCTTAATGAAGATTGGAGATGGAGACTTTAAACTTAAATGAAAATTGTAAGATCTGGATGAGTTTTTAGACTTGAAATTAGGAGTGAAGTATTTCGCTAAGTGTCTGAGTGATTATTGGGGAATGCTTTGAATGATATGAGGGTGAAATATGGCTAAGTATAGGTATTTTTACGTTCGGGAACACTTAGGTCCAAGACCAAAAAGTCTTGGACTGAACAAGAAAAATAGCTCATAAAATGAACTGAGGTGCGCCCATGGCACGTCACCCCTTGTGCGCGAAAACCTTACTGGAAATTGAATTTTTGGGAAAATGAAATTGGATTCGTTTGCTCTAAAATTGGGATTAGACCCACTTCCCACTCAATTTGACCCCCGAAACAAAACTATGGTGTCAGATTTTTTATATCATGCACACATTTTGAGATATATAGAAATTACAATTCCGAGAATTTCCAAGGCATATTTTCAGGCACTTTTTGGGGTTTTACTGGCTATCTTCTTGGATCTTATGAATAGGTTCTTTAAAGCCTATCTTGATTTGTTTTTTGTGGTTTTAATTGATGATATTTTGATCTACTGTCATAGTAAGGAGGAGCATGTGAGTCATTTGAGGGTGGTGGGAAGAGAAGTTGTATGCTAAGTATGAGAAATTTGAATTTTTGTTGAAATAGGTTGCCTTTCTAAGTCATGTGGTGTTAGGGAATTGTATTAAGGTAGATTTTAAGAAGACAGAAGTGATTAGAAATTGTCCTAGACCTTTGACCCCATCGGACGTTAGAAGTTTCTTGAGTTTAGCTGGTAGCTACTGGAGATTTATGAATGGGTTCTCTTCTATTGCTTCTCCCATAAGTAAGTTGACTCAAAGAAGGAAAAGTTTTTGTGGACGGATGAGTGTGAAAAGAGTTTCCAAAACTTGAACGATAAGCTTGTCTTCACTCCTATCTTGTCTCTACCGGAAGGATTAGAAGGGTTTATTGTGTATATGATGCCTCCAAGATTGGTCTGGGTTGTGTTTTGACACAAAATGGTAAGGTCATAGCCTATGTGTCTAGGCTACTCAAAGTGCATGAAAAGAATTATCCTACTCATGATCTTGAATTGACTGCCTTGGTATTTGCTTTATAAATTTTCCGTACATGTTGATTTGTTTACCGATCATAAAAGTCTCTAATATGTATTCACTCAAAAATACCTCAACTTGAGATAACGAAGGTGGTTAGAGCTTCTTAAGGATTATGATAAGAGTGTGCATTATCATCCTGGTAACGCTAATGTTGTGGTGGATGCTTTGACTAGGGTGTCTATGGGTAGTCTAGCTCATGACTAGGGTGTCTATGGGTAGTCTAGCTCATGTTAATGATGGGGGCGAAGAGGTGGCTAGAGAGGTCCATTGGTTAGCTAGATTGGGGGTTAGGTTGGAAGAAGTTGATAATGGTGGTATTGTGGATGTCGATTGTTCAAAATCTTCCTTAGTTGGTAAAGTAAATGCAAAGAAAGATCTTGACCCCTCCTTATTAGAATTGAAGGCCTTGGTGACAGAGGGAAAGGTGGAGGTTTTCTCCCAAGGGAGAGATGGTGCCCTTATGTTTGAAGGTAGGTTGTGTGTTCCTAGTGCTGACGACTTAAGAGAGAAGATTCTTGATGACGCTCATATTTCTTCCTATTTTATTCACCCCAATTCTACCAAGATGTATAGAGATTTGAGGGATGCGTTTTGGTGGGGAGGTATGAAGAAAGACATTGCCAAATTTGTATCCAGTTATCATAGTTGCCAACAAGTCAAAGATGAACACCAAAGACCAGGTGGCTTAACCCATGATATAGATATTCCTACTTGAAGTGGAAGGAAATTAACATGGATTTTGTTGTTGGGTTGCCTAAGACTAGAAAGAGTTTTGATTTTAATTGTGTTGTGGTTGATAGAATGACAAAGTCGGCTCATTTCCTACAGATTAGGACTTCTTATGGGGCCGAAGATTATGCTAAGTTGTACATTCCTAAGTTGGTTAGATTGAATAGGGTGCCCTTGTCTATCATATCGTATCATGGTGCTCAATTCACTTTATAGTTTTGGAGGTCCTTCCAAAGAGGTCTTGGTACTAAGGTTAAGCTTAGTACGGCTTTTCACCCTCAAACGGATGGCCAAGAGCTTGTGTTTTGGAGTTTACGGGTAGTTGGGGTGATCATCTTCCATTCTTTTAGTTTGCTTATAATAATAGCTATCATTCTAGCATTGCTATGGCTCCGTTTGAGGCTCTCTATAGTAGACTTTGTATATCACTAGTTGGTGGTTTGAAGTGGGAGAAATGGTTTTTTTGGGTCTGGATCTAGTGATGGAGGCTATGGAGAAGGTAAGGTTGATTAGGGAGAGGTTGAAAACTGCCAAAGTCATCAAAAGTTCTATGCCAATGTGAGGAGAAGGGAGCTTGAATTTAAAGTTGGTGATTGGATCTATTTGAAGGATTCACCCATGAAGGGTGTGGTTCATTTTGGTAAGAAGGGTAAATTGAGTCCAAGATATGTAGGTCCTTATAGGGTGTTGAGGATGATTGGTAAGGTGGCCTATGAGTTGGAGTTGCCTAGTGAAATGGATTTGGTTCATTCGGTCTTTCATGTATCCATGTCGAGGAAATGTGAGGGTGACCCAAATGCTATTGCCCTATTGGATATTGTGGGTGTTGTTGAAGACAACTTGACTTATGAAGAGGATCCAATAGACATCTTGGATAGACAAGTGAAGAGATTGAGGAACAAGGATGTGGCTTCCGGTAAGGTCCTTTGGAGGAATCAATAAGTCGAAAGTTCTACATGGGAGGCCGAAGCAGACATGCAAAGGCAATATCCCTATCTCTTCCATTCTACTCAAGACTAAGGTAGTAATACCAAGTCTCCTATGTTATTTCATGTCTCATGTATCAGCCCTTATGTCACTTGCATGCATTCATGTTTATGTTTACAAGTTCATGGCAATTTTACACTTCTGATGAGATTTTTAAAGTGATGTTTAAGTGTATTGTTGCATTCTTGTGCGGGATGAAATTAATATTGTTTATGTTTCTTATATATGCTTCTTTCACACTCGGGGATGAATATTCCCAAGGGAGAGATATTGAAATGACCCCAAAAAGTGCCCGAAAATGTGCCTCAGAAGTGCCCAAAATCATAATTTCCATATATCTCAAAATTTGTGCGTGATATCAAAAATCCGACTTCATATTCTTGATCAAGGGGTCAAAATTGAGTGAGGAATAGGTCTAACTCTGATTTTAGAGTGACCATATCACAACTTCAATTTTCCAAGTTGCAATTTTCAGCTGGGTATTCGCGCCCCTGGCGCGATGCGCCTTGGGCGCGCCTCAATGTTAATTTTACCTAGTTATTTTATCTCGGTCCAATGTTTTTGGGTCTTGGGCCTAATTCTTCCCATGCATGAAAATACCTATACTTCTTATCCATATTTCATCACCATATTATACAAGGCATTCCCCAATACTCTCTAAAGCAATTAGACAAATATTTCACTCAAAATTCAAGTGCGAAAACTCATTCCGGATCTTAAGGATTTCATTCAACCTTTAAGTCTCCATTTCAATCTTCATTAACGAATTCTCCAAAGCTAAGGTATGTGGGTTTCAACCATTGGGTCCTTTCACCCTTGGTGCACAAGCTTCCTTTTTACACAAATTACATATTTCTAAGTTGATTTTACATATCGATCTCCTATTATGAATTCGACTACCAATTATGTTGGGGTTTTGTAAAAGTGTGACTATTTCTTCATTTTTTGAGCTATGAATCTAAGATCCATGATAAGTTTTAAGGATGGGTTTCAATGTATTTTCCAAGGTGGCATTACCAAGTGTTGGTGGGTTGATTTACTTCAAGTTTTCTAGCATGATTTCACTCTTGAATAGCATGGTTTTACACTAGCATTACAGACATCTGTTTAGGGTTCTTGAACTATTGATGATCCATTCTATGAACTATGTCTTGAATGACTTTATGATGAAGAAAGGAGGGTATATATGCGTTGATTTCATGAAAAGTATCTATTGTTTTTAAAGTTGACCACACCTAGTTGAGGGGGTGCTAGACCTCAATCACCATGGATGGCGGGGTGAGACCACCATCAACCAATTGAGAGGTTGATACCTCAATCACCATGGATGGAAAGGTGAGACCACCATCAACCAATTAAGGGGTTGATACCTCAATCACCATGGATGGTGGAGTGCGACCAGCATCAACCAATTGAAGGGTTGACACCTCAATCACCATGGATTGTAGGGTGTGACAATCCATCATAATGTTGGTTTCTTACATCACGTGTAATATGTTCTATATAAGCATGTTTACTTCAAGTATCGTTCATGCATGCGATATTGTTATATGCTCATCCATTGTCTAATTATGCATTTCGATTATGTTGCCTATCTATTATTGCATTGCGTCCTACATACTTAGTACATTCAAACATACTAACGCATACTCTATGCCTACATGAAGTTACCATGTAGGAACCAGAGCTCATCACGATCATCACCATCCTCCACATGGCTAAGCCAACCACCTCAAAGAAAGTTGGTGAGTCCTCAACTCCGAGGACATACTTCTCTTGATTTATGCTATGTATTGACTCTTCTTATGTTGATACTTATGGTTATGAGGGTGATCCCAGAGATTTTCTTTGTCCCCGCTCCTATCTATGTATAATAGGTGTTGTTGGAACCTTATGATATGTTAATGCTATACTATTGGCTTGTTATGTTTCTATGGTATCAAAGATGTCCCTTAGCCCGGTTTGCACTTGTTTCTATCTTCTTATTGTTGTTTAATTGCTTCTGCGACCAAGGATATGTAATGATATGTTGAGAGGCGCGATTGGGGTCCCTTCAGTTTCCCCATTCACTGTGTCACGTCTAGGCCCTAGGCTTGGGTCATGACAGCTCAAGCATAATTACATCACTTTTCCAACAACACCTCTAGTATAGATAGGGTGGGGGCCAAGACACTTTTTGGACTCACCCTCATAGTATCAAGAGTTCAATATAAAGAAATAACATAAGCAAGAATAGCATAGCTAGTGTCCTCGAACTTGAGGACTCACCAAAGCTTATCTTCAATGTGTCTAACAACTAACCACGTGGAGGATGATCTTGAGGAGTTCCGGTTCCTACATTGTAATATTGTGTTGGCATAGAGTATGTGTTAGTACGATTGAATGTACTAAGTATGTAGGATGCAATGCAACAAGAGATATGCAACATAGGCAAAATGCATAAACATAGGCAATGGATAGTATAATAATAATATGGTATGCATAATCAATACTTGAAGTAAAATATACTTGTATAGAACATATTACATGGGTAGGAAGAGACCATCATCATAGACAAAGCAAACTAGTACTTGGAATCCAAAGCCTACCACCCCCTTGGAAGGTGATTGAGGTATCTACCCCTCAATTGGTAGATGGGCATAGCACCCCCCATAATAGTGGTCAAGGTATATACCCCTCAACATGGTAGATAGGCAAGCACCCCCCATCATAGTGGTTAAGGTATATACCCCTCAACATGGTAAATGGGCATAGCACCACCCCACCCCACCCGATCATAGTGGTTAAGGTATATACCCCTCAACATGGTAGATGGGCATAGCACCCCCCCCCCAACATAGTGTTCAAGGTATATACATTTCTACATGGTAGATGGGCATAGCACC
>JAOTQR010082596.1:0-38636 GCA_025774065.1 Solanum ossicruentum
CTGGGAGCTGCTGCAGGTGAGGTTAGTCAATAAAACAGAGGAAACTCTACCGAAATTTCGGTAGAATCCTAGGCTGAAATTAGAAAGAAATTCGATTTAATAGATGATTACATGTCCCTATCGGGCACTGGTCACGACCCCAGGGAGGGGTGTGACATTCTAGGTGTACTTACGCCCCCTAGTATTGGTCCTTAGACATGAGACTTCTGGATGGAGAAAAGTTTCCAAGTGTTAGAGTAACCAATAGACCAAGTGATGGCTCATAGGATGCACTACGGTACGTAGGAAAGGGTTGTGAGTGAGACTATTGGACATGAATGAAATTTGGTGTTTGTCTAAAACCCCACTTATGGGGATTGGAGAGATGCAAGAAATAAGCATGTAAAATATGAACTGTCGAAGTTTACAAAAGGCTTTACGACTCGTAAGTCGGAGTACAATTGGTAAAGTAGGTCTCGTAGGATCTGGCAGAATTGGTAAAGTATGGACCTTTCAGAAGGTTCGATTTAATACTCATGACATGACTCGTAAAAACTATCAAGTTGCTACAAGACTTCTAGCAAGAAGATGCAAGCTAGTGGTTCGAATTGCTCATCATCTCCAAATTTTTTTTTTTGTTTTCTATCATCAAGGTATATGGGTTTGATTGTGACCTTCCTTCTCATAAGTCCAACCATTTTTCTTCTCCTACTATATGAAGTTTATGAATCTTTATGGTTATTTTATGAACTCTTGCATATGATATTACTACTATGCATTGTATGATGGTTTATCTTTGTGTATTATCATGAAATAAGATGCCATGTGGTATTTATGGATTTATATAAGTATTGATGAAGTCTTAACTAGGGTCCTACTTGATAAGATGAATTTCATGTTCCCATGTCTATATATTGGAAGATGATGTATATTATTACGATGGGTTGATTAAAGATGATTTAAACTAATTATTTTTCCCTATGTGTCGTGATATGATTTCTAAATAATAAGGGTTTTACTACAATATTGGTGGGTTGATTTGAATAACTTTAAATGAGTGGATTTCACTTCCCTCTTATCTTATACTCTTGAAATGCATGATTTTAAGTATATGTGCATATACCCATCATGTTTAGCTAAATTACTTGTCAAGGATTCTTTATGTTGATGAAAGATTATTGAATGAACTTTCATGAAAAGCATGTTATGATAATTTATGGGTACCCAACCATGATTAAAATCATGAAAAGTTCCTATGGTTTTCAAGTAAAATATTGAGCCCTTATTCTGTGTTTTGTTTTATTCTCATGAGTATTGCGATGCCTACTAGCAAGGGTTATGACATAAGCTATATTCCTCACACTCTAGTACAAGGCATATACCAACATGAAGGGTTATGACCTATGCTATATTTTCACCCTCATGTACTATCTAATACAATGCACTATCTAAAACCAACATGAAGGGGTTATGACCTAAGTTATATTTTACCCCTCTTGTACTATCTAATACCAAGTAGAGGGGTTATGACCTAAGCTATCTATTCACCCTCTATTACAAGGTACTTAAATAAGCTACTCATGCCTCTTTATTATGTTTATACGAGTTATGCAAATATGATTATCTTTATGCATGTTTGTCTTAAACATTCATTATACATGTCATAATGAGCTTATGTCCATTAATTATGATTGCACATTTTGACTATTAAAGCTTATGATCCTTGTTGCATTGCACCCTGAGTACTTAGTAAATTCCAAGTACTAGCATATACTTTTGCCTACATTACCTCACAATGTAGGGATCAGAGATCCTAATCATCCTCCACCTCCACGCGGCTAGCCGGATCGCTTGAAGATTGCCATTGGTGAGTCCTCCAATTCACGGATAACATCCACTTTACTTTAATGCTTTGTCAAGACTTGCCTATTTAGACATTCTTTATCCTTTGAGGATGAGCTTGGGAGATTTTTTGGTCCCTATTCCACTTATGATAGAGGTGTTGTTGGTTACAAAAGTTATGTATCGAGCATGACTTATTATTTTATGTAATGGAGAAGATTTCCCTTTGTCCCATTTCCCTTAGATAGAATGTGATGCATGCTCCTTTCTCTTTTATGTTTCCTCTAAATCAAGGATGAGCCATGTATGCTCAAGAGGGGTTATGCATGCCGAATACGGAAATGTTATCTCTATGTAGGAAAAAGCTCTGACCAACCAATTGAATCAACAATCTTAAGCTCTTCATGATTCCACCCCACCTTTAAGAGTTAGAGATTTCATAAGTATGAACCCTCTGGAGTTTCATGATTCCAAGACAGAGGAGGACCCCCAAGAATTTATTGATGAGATATACCAAGTGCTTGCTATTATGGGGTTGATTTCAGAAGATAAGGCAGAATTTGTGGCATATCAACTCAGGGGTGTTGCACAAGTTTGGTTTACTCAATGGAAACTCGAGAGGGTAAATGATGATCCCATTCCATGTGAGGAATTAAGCTGCCTTCCTTAATTGATTGTTTCCTATTGAGTTGAGGGAAGCAAAAATGATGGAGTTTCTGAATCTCAAGCAAGCGTCCATGAGTGTTAGGGACTATTACCTCAAATTCAACAAGCTCTAAAAATATGCTCCTCATTTTGTTATCGACTCTAGGGCAAGGATGAACAAATTTATGTCGGCGATATCCGATTTAATGAATGAAGAGTGTCGCACTGCTATACTTCTGGGTGATATGGAATTGTCTTGGCTCATGACTTACGACGAGCAACTTGAAAGGAGAAGCCTAGAAAGAGAAGGATGGTGAATCAAAGAGGGCTTGGTATGATAGTAGTTCTCAAGGTGCTAAAGGTGTCCATTCCCAATAAAGTCACATATTCCAAGGCCAAGGATCCTTCAAATCCCAAACCAAAAGGTTTATTAAAGATAGGGTGCCCTACCCTAAGGTTCAAGGTAATAATGAGGGGTAACTTTTCCAAGGTGCCAAAAATATGGAAGGAGTCATAATGGCAAATGTTTGATGGATTCAAAATGCTTGCTATGGGTGTGGAAGAGTAGGCTGAAAGATTGTTGATTCCACCTATGCTCAAATTAAGGGTAAGGGTGGTCGTCCTCAAAGACAAGGTGCTCATGTTAACAAAACGACACAAGGTGGCCAACAAGGGAGTGCTCCATGTCACAACCAGTTCTATGCCCTTACAGGAAGGCAAGGTGCAGAGGAGGTGCCCGATGTTGTTACTAGTATCTTGAAGGTTTATGATTATGATGTTATGCTTTACTTGAGACAGGTACTACTCTCACTTCTACTAATCCTTTTGTTGCCAATAGACTTCATGCATGTCCCAAATTGTCGTGTGAACCTTTTGAGGTGTATAACCATGTTGGTCAGTCCATTATTATATGAGAGTCTATAGGGGTTGCACTATGTCTATATTGCATAAAGTGTAGCCTTGTGATTTTATTGAACTTGACATGGTGGATTTGATGTCATTCTTGGGATGGATTGGTTACATGAATATCATGCTTCCATTGATTGTAGGACTTGTAGGGTTAAGTTCCAATTTCCTAATGAGCCCATTTTCAAGTTGGAAGGTCATAATTCGTCAGTCAAGGGTAGATTCATTTCATGTCTTAAGGCCCAAAAATTGATTGCCAAGGGTTGCATTTATCATCTCATAAGGGTTTGGGATACAGAGTGTGAAGTCCCTCCTATTGAGTCGGTTCCAGTTGTCAGTGAGTTTCTTGATATTTCTCCCGATGAACTTCCCGGTGTCCCTCACATAATGTAGTTAGATTTTGGTATAGATCTTTTCCCCGATACTCAAACCATTTCCATTCCTCCATATGAATGGCCTTAGTGGAGTTAAAGGAGCTAAAGGACCACTTAAAGGATTTGTTGGAGAAGGGTTTTATAAGTCCTAACAAGTCACCTTAGTGTGTACCAGTGTTGTTTGTAAAGAATAAAGATGGCTCACTTAGAATGTACATCGACTACCAGAAACTCAATGAGGTCACCATAAAGAACAAGTATGCTTTACCAAGGATAGATGACCTATTTGATCAACTTCAAGGGGCTAGTCATTTTTCTATGATTGATCTTTAATCCAGGTACTGCCAAATGAAGGTAAGGGAATGTGACATTCCTAAAATGGCTTTTCAAACTAGATATGGGCATTTTGAATTTGTGGTAATGTCATTTGGCTTAACAAAATGCACCGACAATATTTATGGATCTCATGAACAGGGTCTTTAAGTCGTACCTTGATATGTTCGCGATGGTCTTCATAGATGACATATTGATTTACTCTCGAAGTGAAGAAAAACATGTGAAACATTTGGGAGTAGTGTTGCAAACGTTGACGGATGAGAAGCTATGCACTAGATTCGATAAATGTGAATTTTGGTTGAGTGAATTTGCATTTCTAGGGCATGTGTTGTCGGGTGATGGAATTATAGTGGACCCTAAGAAAATGTAAGCAATAAGGACTTGGCCTAGGCCCTTGACTCCAATGGATATTAGGAGTTTTATAGGCTTTGGGGGTATAACCGGAGGTTTGTGGGTGGTATCTCCTCGATTGCTTTCGCTTTGCTAAAATTGACTCAAAGAAGGAAAGATTTGTGAGGACCAATGAATGTGAAAGGAGTTTTCAAACTTTGAAAGATTATCTTACATTCGCTCCTGTTTTTGCTCTGCCAAAAGGGTCAGAAGGGTTTGTGGTATATTGTGATGCTTCAAGGGGTGGTTTGAGGTGTGTCTTGATGTAAAGTGGTAAGGTCATAGCATATGCTTCTCGACAATTGAAGGTGTGTGAGTATAATTATCCCACAATTGATCTTAAGTTAGCGGTCGTGGTATTTGCTTTGAAAATATGGCGAGGTTATTTGTATCACTACAAAAACTCTCGAATTTCCAAAAAATTATCTGTTACTAAATTGATTAAATTGGTTGGCAAATGATTTTACCAACTGAATACTAACTAATTTTAATCCATTGCTAAAAAGCTTGCCAATAATTTTTATCAACCCATTTCAGTTGGTAAAATTTCCAACTAAAAATCAATTAGTAAATGGATAGAAAATTTGTTGGTAATTATTGAAATGTTGCACTGAAATTTTTGTTGGTAAATTCTCTAACCAATTTTCGTTGGCATATTGTTAGTAAGTTTACTAATAAAAAGAAAAACAGTTAGTAAATTTAGTTCTTTATTCAATTCTGTTAGTGATGCGTTTACAAATATAGTAACAAAAATAGAATGTTCTTAGTATTACGTTAGCAATTATCTAACAAATAACAACTTGGTTGGTAAGTCCAATAGTAAATTTACCATAATACATTAGCAATCAGTTAGAATTTTAGTAAAGAAAAGAGATGTGTTGGTATTTCGTTGGTAAATTACCAACAAAATTTAAATTCATTAGTAAGTATGACTATCTACTTTTGTAACTCATGTTACCAATTAGTTAGTAATTTCAAAAATGGAAAAAAGTCATTAGTAATTCATTAAGAAGCTTAGTAACTGATATTATTTTGTTGCTAATATATATTATTTATGTTCAACGTTTGGCTTGTGATATATTGACAATTTATATTGCCATATTACCGACCAATGGTCGATAGTAAAATTTTAATTTATATTTTTATATTAATTAATAGCTTTTATGAATTTTGTAGAACCCAGAAACATAATAAAGAACATTGATCCTTTTGTATCATAACTTGAATAAAACAATGCAAATCCTAAGACAAAGAGTTCAAAATAACTCCAAATACAGAAACAACAAATGCAAATTCTACCTAAGATACTTGGGAAATTTTAAATGCTTAAGTCTAAATGCAGAAACCAATAATGCAAATTCTACCTATGATACTTTGGAAATTTTAAATTACCCATATCATTATTTGATGATGAGTCTTGTCCAAGCTAATGTAGTGTAACAATGTGAGGTGTACTGGGGGATGGTTTTGGTAGACTAGCTATGAGGATGGGCAGACATTTTTGGAGAATATGATCAACTTACTTTTGCATTTCATTTTTGATTTCTTCATGCAATTCATGTCTTATCTCTTCTCTCATCCCATGCTTCATTTCCACCTTCATTTGTTGAACGTACTTCCTCACACGAGCATCAAAGTCACAGTCTTGATGTTGAGTAGTAGAAGCAGACGATGAACCAATGTTCTCAAAGAAAACTCCTTGAGAACCAAGACCATATATACATTGCTTCTTAATCCTACCAACTTCATCCATGTAAATTTTTTAAAAGTCAATTATTGGAGACTCGCCAGATTCATCTACAAGCTGAGATGCATATGTGATCTTAGACATTACAGCATCCTGCAAAAATAAAATCTATGATATTATATTAACAAAAAAAATGTCTGCGTATTATAAAGAGACAACACAATTGATATCAATCAACTATGCATTGGCATTAGTTATTTTAAATAAACTTTGATCAGTAGAGGAAGAATTCAAAAAACACAATTATATCAATAGCAATTTTCAATATGAATACTACAACAACGATAACATACCCAGTGTGCTCCCACAAGTGGTGTCTAGGGAGGGTATGTTATACGCAGGCTTTACCACTACACCATAAACATATAGAGGTTGTTGGACAGAAATTGCAGTGAGAATCCTTCATCATTGGAAATCCAATGTTCATTTGCACTGCCGATGCCATTAACAAAATTCTTTTTTGTAACTACAACAATTTTGAGCTCACCAACTGAGGCAACAAAAGTTCTTCTTAGGTATGATAGCAATAATGCTATTGCTAGGTGTCTAATATGAAAATCCAGTGACCTATTCAACAACAGCCCAGAGAAAGAAACTATCATAAATGGTTTATCTCAAGATGATAAATCGATGCTGCCTAAATATTATGCCAATTGACCATAATCTTTTTCTTTTTGAATTCTCATTGAGATAAAAGGCAGCTAGATCATTACGCCAATTGACCATAATCTTTTCCTTTCTGAATTCCCATGAAGATAGGAGGTAGCTAGAGCCTAAAGAGGGTATGATTTTAGATTGGAAAACATCCGACTCTCAAATAGTGGTTGCTAGATATTGGAAGAAAGAAAGGGAAAACACCTTCACAAGTATCTATGTTAAAGCTTTTGAATCTCATTGAATCCTTAGATACCTTCAAATTCATTGTAAAAAATTTTGAGGGTTCATCAGAGTTGAGGACACAAAAAGTTCCATTTAGTGTTGACCGTTTGTCCATCATAATGGAACACCCAAACTTCCTCCTGAAACTAACCCCAAAAAATTCCAAAAGTGTGCCTCGGAATGCCTAAAATTTTAAATTCCATATATCTTAAAATTTGTTTGTTATTTCAAAATCTGACTTCATATTCTTGTTTAGGGGGTCAAATTTAGGGGGAAAAGAATCTAACCCCGATTTTAGGGCAAACGATTAAGAATTTCAATTTTCATAATTTTCAATTTCTGGAGATGATCCGCGACAGCACCACGACGTGCAGTTATCGCAGACATATATTAATTTGGCCTTCGGGATAGGTATGCATCACAGACCTATGTATTTTGCTGCTAGTGATTTCTATCTCAGTCCAAGGCTTTGGGATCTTGGGCCTAAGTGTTCCATAGCATGTTTTTACCTATACTTAGCCTTATTTCACCCTTATATCATCCTAATATTTTCCAATACTCCCCCAGACACTTAGCCATATTTTCACTTCAAAATTTAAGACTCAAAATCCTCATCCAGAATCAAGGATTCTTTTTAAGCTACAAGCCTTCTTTTTCAAACTTCATCAAGAATTTCCCCAAAGCTAAGGTATGTGGTGATAAATCACTAGGTCCTTTCACCCATGGTGCGTAAGCCTCCTTTTTACTAATATTGCATGATTTAAAGTTGATTTTTCATGTGGGTCTTGTATATTAAGAAATTTACTGCACAGTGATTTTAGTTCATGAAAGTATGGTTGTTTTAGCATGTTTTGAGCTCTAAATCTGGCATCTAATGTTGCATTTCATGAGGGATTTTGATGTGAATTTCTTGGGGGTGTTGTAAGGTGTTGATTGATGGTTTTATGACAGGTTTTCTAATATGATTTCATCTCCAAATTGCATGGTCTTTTATCCCAACTACCCATCCCCAAGGTGTTTGATAAAATGTCTGGTTATGGTTTCTTGAGGAAAATGAAGGTCCAAAGCATGAGATATGATATGAATAATGACATAATGATTAAATGAGCTTATGTATATGATTATTCCTATGTGAAGTGTTGCACTATAGCATATGATAAATCCTATATAAAGTTTAGAATCGACCATGCCCAATTCAGGGGGTTTGAGCACCTGGATAACCTTGTGAAGGGTTTGTACTTCTCCACCTCGTGATGGGGCGAAATCATAACTAACCTATATGGGAGTTAGTACTTGTAAAACTAGGGAAGGTTTTATAGTTCTCCACCATGGTGATGGGGCAGCATTATCACCAACCTAGATGAGGGTTATTCTCATCCACCTAAGTGTTGGGGTGGCAACATCACTGACCTACTAAGTGGTTCGTACATTGGAAATTTAGTTTGGTCTCTCCTACACATATGATATCCTATATGAGCATGGGTTACTTAAGCATGTTTTACTTATGTATTGTTCATACATGCCATCTTGCTGTAATATGCCCATTGTCTATGGCTATGCATTTTGGATCATGATATTTATTTCTTTTTGCATTGCATCCCAAATACTTAGTACATTCAAATGTACTAACTCATACTCTTGCCTACAAGATATCACCATGTAGAAACTGGTGCTCAAGATAATTATCCTCTCTCTCCACGTGGGTAGTCAGCACTATTCCAAGCTTGTTGGTGAGTCCTCAATTTCAGGGACCTTAGTCTATGACTGCTATTATTTATGTATTGAGACACTTTCTTATGTTCTATTTTGACAATGAGGGCGAGCCCGGTTACGTTGTCTTGGCCCATGCTTTATCAATGTATTTAGAGGTGCTTGTTGGACAAGTTGTGTGATTATTATATGAGCATGACTTCTTGTCTTTGATGTTGATGTTTTGGAAAGCTATCATTTAGCCCCTTTTCCTCTTATGCTTGTTTTATGTCTTTTACATGCTTCTGCGACCAATGATGTGTAATGATAAGTTGAGAGGTTTGATTGGGGTTCCTTCAGGTTCCCCATTCACTGTGTCATGTCTAGGCTCTAGGCTTAGGTGTGACAAACTTGGTATCAAAGCACTAGATTGATACATTCTCAGAGTCCAACACACTGTGTCGATTAGAGTCCCATTCATGGTTGTGAAGCACGCCATGACTACGAATAGAATGCTATGAGGTATTTCAGGAAATGTTTTCTTTCTTCATGTTCTAAGTCATGCTATGGAGTTGCAGTGAGTTTTCCCCCTAACTATTATTCTTTGCTATGTTGGATCATGCCAAACACTATAGGAAGGCGGGCCCAAGCTCCCAAGGAGCAACCTACCAATGGTGAGCTCTAGGGTGCTCTTACTATGCTTGCCCAACTAGTAGCCAATCATGTCCAACAAGGGGCCCAAGCCCCTCATGCTACTACCTCGGGAGCTAGGGTAAGAGATTTCATCAGGGTGAATCCTCTGATTTTCCATGGATCAAAGGTGGATGAAGATCCACAAGAATTCATTGATGAGGCATACAAAATCTTGAATATCATGTGTTGGGATAAATGAAAAGACAGAATTGGCAGAGTACCAACTCAAAGGGGAAGCCCAAATTTTGTTTAAGCAATGGAAGGGTGAGAAGGGGGTTGGTAATGTGGCTCTTTGGGAGGAGTTCAAATCGGCCTTTCTTAATCGATTTTTCCCTTTTGAACTTAGGGAGGAAAAATTGGTAGAGTTTATGAACTTGAAGCAAGGTGCTATGAGTGTGAGGGAGTATGCCCTCAAATTTAATCAACTTTTGAAGTATGCTCCTCACTTGGTGGTCGATCTAAGATCGAGGATGAATAAATTTGTGATGGGGGTCTCTGACTTGGTGAGTGAGGAATGTTGATCCACTTTGCTTATTGGTGCATGGACTTGTCTCGGTTGATGACTTATGCTGAGAAAATAGAGGAAGAAAATATGAGAAAGAGGAGGGGCCATGAGGCCAAAAGAGCCCGTCATGGGGGTAAGTTCCGTGGGGTGGCCAATTCTATCAAGGCCAAGGGCCTCCTCATGATACTAATAGGGGATTTGCCAATGACTTCCCTAGGCCTCAAGATATTGGTGGTGTAGCTCTCATTGACATGTGCGCTACATGTGGAAAGAGTCATAGGGGCTCATGTTTGAAGGGTTCTAATGCATGCTTTGATTATGGGGTGCTTGGTCATAAAAGGGGGGATTATCCAAGAAACCGTTGCAAGGGCTGAGGTGCAAATGCTGTTCCATTAGGTAGAGGTGTTCCTCAAGGCGGTGCCCCAAGGTACAATTGATTCTATGCTCTGTAAGGAAGGCAAGGGGTTGGTATGGTCACCGATGTTGTTACCGGTATGTTGAAAATCTTTGACTTTGATGTGTATGCTTTTATTGATCCGGGTGCCACTCTTTCCTTTATTACCCCTTGTTGCTAAAAAGTTTCATATTGTCCCTGAGTTGTTGCATGAATCATATGAAATATCTACTCCTATCGATGTCTCAATTGTTGCAAGTAAAGTGTATGGAAATTGTCCTATTTGCATTTTGCATAAGTTGTTACCTTGTGATCTTGTTGAATTGGGCATGGTATACTTTGATGTCATTCTTGGGATGGATTGGTTGCATGCCTACTCTGCTTCTATTGTTTTTAGAACCCATAGGGTCAAGTTTCAATTTCCTAGTGAACCCGTCCTTGAGTGGGAAAGTCAAGATGTGGTGGTCAAGGGTAGATTCATTTCATGTATTAAAGTCTATAGGTTGATTTTTAGGGGGCGTTTGTATCATCTTGTAAGGGTTAAGGATGTGGAGTCCAAAGTCCCTTCCATTGAGTCGGTTCCCATAGTAAATGAGTTTCTTGATGTCTTCCCAAATGACCTTCCCAGTGTCTCTCCTGAAAGCGAGATAGATTTTGGCATAGATCGGTTCCCCGATACACAACCTATCTCCAATTTCCCTTACCGTATGGCCCCGCGGAGTTAAAGGAGTTAAAAGAGCAATTGAAAGATTTATCGGAAAATGGATTTATTGGACCTAGTCAATCACCTTGGGGTGCTCCGGTGTCGTATGTGGAAAAGATGGATGGGTCACTTAGAATGTGCATTGATTACCGATAACTTAATAGGGTCACTATAAAGAATAGATATCATCTTCCAAGAATTGACGACTTGTTTGACCAATTGTAATTGGCTAGCTTCTTTTTTGAGATTGATCTTCGGTCCAGGTACCATCAAGTGAGGGTGAGGGAGTATGATATTCTCAATATGACCTTCCGTAATAGATATGAGCATTATGAATTTGTGGTTATGTCCTTTGGGTTGACTAATTCACCAGCCATCTTCATGGACCTAATGGATAGGGTCTTCAAACCCTACCTTGATTTCTTTGTTATGGTCTTCATTGATGTTATTTTGATCTATTCACATAGTAGAGAGGAGCATATGAGTTATTTGAGGGTTGTATTGCAAAGGTTGAGGGAGGAGAGATTGTATGCTACATATGACAAGTGTGAGATTTGGTTTAAGGAGGTTGCATTCTTGGGTCATGTGGTGTCGGGGGATGGTATAGAGGTGGATTCAAAGAAGACCAATATGATTAGGAATTTGCCTAGACCATTGACTCCATCAGATATTAGGAGTTTCTTGGGCCTTGTGGGTTACAATAAAAGGTTTGGGAATGGATTCTCCTCCATTGCTCCCCTATGAAAAAATTGACTTAAAAGAAGGTTAGGTTTGTGTGGACCGATGAATGTGATAAAAGCTTCCAAACGTTGAAAGATAGTCTTATATCCGCTCCTATATTGTCTCTACTAGATAAGCTTGAGGATATTTTTGTGTACTGTGATGCATCTAGAGTTGGTTTGGGTTGTGTGCTAATGTAAAATGGTAAGGTCATAGCCTACACTTCTAGGCAACTCAAAGTGCATGAAGGGAATTACTCTACCCATGATCTAGAGTTAGCCGCCATTGTGTTTGCATTGAAGATACGACATCATTATTTGTATGGGATGCATGTAGATGTTTTCACTGATCATAAGAGCCTCCAACATGTCTTTACTCAAAAAGATCTCAACTTGAGACAAAGAAGGTGGCTAGAACTTCTTAAGGACTATGAAATGAGTGTGCATTACCATCCGAGTAAGGCAAACATTATGGATGATGCTTTGAGTCAAGTGTCTATGGGTAGCCTAGCACACCTAGATTGTGGTGATAGGGAGATGGCTAGGGAGTTGCAGATACTGGCTAGATTGGTGGTTAGGTTAGAAGATATGGGTAATGGTGTAGCTGTTGTTAATGGTTCTACATCTTCCTTGGTTGATGAGGTGATAGCAAAAGAAGATCTAGACTCCTCCTTGCTTGAATTAAAGGCCTTGGTGAAAGAGGGAATAATAGAGGTTTTCTCCCAAGGGGGAGATGGGGCCCTTAGATACCAAGGTAGGTTGTGTGTTCCATGTTTTGATGGTTTGAGGAAGAGAATTCTTGATGAGGCCCATATTTTTTCTTACTCTATCTACCCTGATTCCACCAAAATATATAGAGACTTGAGGGATATATATTTGTGGGGAGGCATGAAGAGGGATATAACCAAATTTGTTTCCGGTTGCCATAGTTGTCAACAAGTCAAAGCCGAGCATCAAAGGTCGGGTGGCCTGTCCCAATGCACAGAGATTCCTACTTGGAGGTGGGAGGGGATTAACATGGATTTTGTGGGCGGGTTGCCTAAGACTATGAAAAGTTTTGATTCCATATGGGTGGTGGTTGATAGATGATGAAATTGGCTCACTTTCTATCGGTTAATACTACTTATAGGGCTGAAGAGTATACAAGGTTGTACATCCATGTGTTAGTGAGGTTACATGATGTTTCTTTATCCATTATATTGGATCATGGTGCAAAATTTACTTCACACTTTTGGAGGTCTTTTTAAAGAGGTCTTGGTACCAAAGTTCACCTTAGTACAACCTTCCACAATCAAATGTATGGCCAAGCCGAAAGGACAATTCAAACCCTTGAAGATATGGTTAGGGTATGCATTTAGAATTTGAGAGGTTGTTGGGATAACCGTCTTCCTTTGATTGAATTTGCATACAATAATAGCTATCACTCTAGCATTGCTATAACTCCATTTGAGGCTCTTTATGGGTGACATTGTAGATCACCAATGGGTTGGTTTGAGGTTGGAGAGGTAGCTTTATTGGGACCGTATCTAGTTATGGAGGCTCTTGAGAAGGTTAAGATGATCAGGGAAAGGTTGAGAACAAACTAAAGTCATCAAAAATCTTATGCCGATGTGAGAAGAAGATACCTTGAATTCAAAGTGAGTGATTGGGTTTACTTAAAGGTTTCTCCAATGAAATGAGTGGTACGTTTTGGTCAAAATTGAAGTTGAGTCCAAGATATGTTGATTCTTATGAGGTCTTGAAGATAGTTGGCATGGTAGCTTATGAGTTGAAGTTGCATAGTGAAATGAATTTGGTTCATCCGGTGTTCCATGTGTCAAAGTTGAGAAAATGTGTTGGTGACCGTAATGCTATTGTGCCTCTTGATATTGTGGGTGCTGTTGAGGATAACTTTACTTATGAGGAGGTTCTGTTGTTAGATCCTTGATAGGCAAGTGAAGAGATTGAGGGACAAAGAGGTGGCATCCATTAAGGTCCTTCGGAGGAACCAACAAATCAAAATTGCTACTTGGGAGGCCGAAGCGAACATGCGAAAGCGGTAACCTTATCCTTTCTACTCCACTTAAGCCTAAGGTACAAGTTCTAAGTCTTGTATATGATTTCAAGTCTTATGTTTCAGCCCCTATATCATTCATATACATTGATGTTTAAGTTGGAAAGTCATGATGATTTTATACTCATGTTGAGGTTTTTAAAATGGTGTTTTAAATGTGATGTTGCATTGTAGTTGGGGCTGATTTGTTTGTGATCATTCTTGTCTTATACGTCTCTTTTATATTTATGGACGAATGTTCCCAAGGTGTAGATATTGAAGTGACCCCAAAAAGTTTGAAAAGTGTGCCTCGGAATGACTGAAATTTTAAATTCTATGTATCTCAAAATCCATTTTTTATTTCGACAATCCGACTTCATATTCTTGTAGAGGTCAAAATAAAGGGGAAAAGATTCTAGCTCCGATTTTAGAGCAAATGATTAGCAATTTCAATTTTCATAATTTTCAAATTCTAGAGATGATCCACGACAGCATCGCGACCACAAATATCGCAGACATGTGTTAACATGGCCTTCCCAACAGGTCCGAGTCGTGGACCTGTGCATTTTGTGGCCAGTGATTTCTATCTCAGTGCAAGGCTTTGTGGTCTTGGGCCTAAGTGTTCCCTAAGGTGTTTTTACCTATACTGGGCCTTATTTCACCCTTATATCATCCGAAACATTTCTCAATAATCCTGAAAACACTTAATCATATTTTCACTTCAAAATTCAAGACTCAAAACCCTCATTCGGCATTAAGGATTCTCTTCAAGTTTCAAGCCTCCATTTTCAAACTTCATCAAGAACTTCCCCAAAGCTAAGGTATGTGATGTTGAACCATTCGGTCCATTCACCCATAGTGCCTAAGCCTTCTTTTTTTTTTGAATATTGCATGATTTAAAGTTGAGTTTTCATGTGGGTGTTGTATATTGAGAAATTTACTGCACAGTGATTTTAGTTTATGAAAGTATGGTTGTTTTAGCATATTTTAAGCTCTAAATCTAGATCTAATGTTGGATTTGATGAGTGGTTTTGATGTGAATGTCTTGGGGGTGCTGCAAGGTGTTGATTGATGGTTTTACTATAGATTTTCTTGCCTGATTTCATCTCCAAATTGCATGATCTTTTATCCTCACTACACACCCTAAGGTATTTGACAAAATGTCCGGTTATGGTTTCTCAAGGAAATGAAGGTCCAAAGCATGAGTTATGATATGATGATGAAATGAACTTATGTATATGATTATTCCTATATGAAGTGTTGCACTAGATCATATGATGAATCCCTTATAAAGTGTAGAATCAACCTTGCCCTATCCGGGGGGTTTGAGCACCCAGATAACCTAGTGAAGGGTTTGTATTTCTCAACCTGATGATAGGGTGGTATCATTACTAACCAATATGGGGGTTTGTACTCGTCAACCTAGGGAACGGTTTGTACTTCTCCACCGTGGTGATGGGACGGCATTGTCACCAACCAAGATTAGGGTTAGTACTCATCCACTTAAGTGATGGGGTGGCAACACACTAACCTACCAAGGGGTTCATACTTTGGAAATGTAGTTTTGTCTCTTCTGCACATATCATATCCTATATGAGCATGGATTACTTAAGCATGTTTTACTTATGCATTATTCATACATGCCATCTTGCTATAATATGCCCATTGCCTATTGCTATGCATTTCAGATCATGATGTTTAATTCTTGTTGCATTGCATCCCACATACTTAGTAGATTCAAATGTATTAACTCATACTCTTGCCACATGATATCACCAAGTAGGAACCGGTGCTCAAGTTGATCATTCACCCCCTCTACGTGGCTAGTCGATACTATTCCAAGCTTGTTGGTGAGTCCTCCATTTCTGGTACCTTAGTCTATGATTGCTATTATCTATGTATTTTAGACACTTTTTTATGTTCTATTTTGACTATGAGGGGGAGCCCGGTTACTTTGTCTTGTCCCCCACTCTATCTATGTATTTAAAGGTGTTTGTTGGATAAGTTGTGTGACTATGATATGAGCCATGACTCCTTGTCTTTGATGTTGATGTTTTGGCAAGATATCCTTTATCTCCTTTTCCCCTTATGCTTGTTTTATGTATTTTACATGCTTTCGTGACCAATGATGTGTAATGGTAAGTTGAGAGGCTTAATTAGCGCTCCTTCGAGTTCCCCATTCACCATTTCACGTCTAGGCCCTAGGCTTGGGTGGTGACACCTACACTATACATTATGTTCCTCAACAATCTTGTCTATCTTCTTCACCTCTTTTTTAATTGAGAAACTCTAACTTGATGATGACTAGGAGGCTTCATCCCTAGGCCATGTTGTCCTACTATCTCATGAATTTATCGAAAGTTTTTTAATTGACATAATTAAAAGGGATCCCTACATCATAGAACTGTGATGCAAAAGCAGTTACAACCCACTCTCCTAATATCTTCTTTCTTTCATCTAATTTTTGCTTTTCTAAGCTTCCCTTCTGCTATTTTTCTAAGAAAAAATAACTATTGAGAAGACGTTTCTTCATGGTTGATTCCATGAATGATCCAAAAGACATTTTTTGAGTTTTTGAGGGAGGAAACACCATTGCATCATCTGCTTTGATGATATTAACGAGAGAGACACTATGTCTCATTTTCTTTGATGATATTAACTAGAGAGACATTGCGTCTCATTTCATTTGAATAATACAAGCCTAAAATGATAGAAATGTTCAAAGATACAAATTCATAATTTAAAACCCTTATAATGATTTTGTAGTATTAAATATTCATACAGATTCAGTTTAATGTTGACTATACGATAAAAAAAAGCACACAAAATTTTGTTCAGTTTTTTGTTGACTATACATGACCACAAAGCTTAAAGAAGGCCTTATAACTGGGCTAGAAACTTCAACTTCAAGTTGTGAGTCAGTCTTATCAAAACAACCTATATTATTTTCACTAACAACAAATTTTCAGAAAGAAATAATGTTTATTACACTTGGCTTTGTTAAAGAGCTACTTATGTAGCTTGAACTCTTCAAAAATAATGATAATCATTTGTATGGTATTTCAAATATAGTGTACTCTTTAGAATTCAATGTAACTACAACAACATTCTTAGAAAGTTAAATAACACATAGAGCATCCTGTCATGAGTTCAAATCCTATTGAAGAATTTGGTCTTACATGAAAAAGGATAGAAGAACGAGCACATTATCCACCTAGTTTATAAGTTGTAATCAATGACTTTCCGATCATCGAGAACAATACAAACTAAATAGAGAACAAGGAAAAACTGGTAAGCAAGAGACAGTTGAAAATTACTTTTTCTTTCACTCAAACTTTAGTCTCCGAAGGCTCAATCCACAGTGAAATAATCACAAAATTAACCTCCCTTATTGTTAATGTCTAACATTCTAACCATGTGCTCATTGTTTGGGATAAACAGACAAATGATAAAACAAATTCTCAACAAAAATTGAGAAAGATAATCAGCAACTATGTTACTTACATATGTTCTCTTAGACATCATATCCACAAACTCGAATTTGGGACTGATGGAAATGTAAAAGAAGACACAAGAAAGAGCAATCCATTAGCTCTCCAAACTTATTTTGAGTGTTATTGATGGAAAATTTGAACCCAATGAGATTTGATATGTTTCTGATAAACTAGAAATAGAGAATTTTTACATGTTTAATATTTATTTCAAATTTATTCGAATGTCAAGATTAGATCCCGTTTCAAAAGTGAGATCGAATCCTCAAGTCCTTATTTGAAATTGGATCCTAAATCGAGAGTTATATTTGGGATCTAAGATAGAATTTTGGATTGAATTCTAGGTCGGGAGTGAGACAACGAGTATAGGTGTCATGGTTAAATACCTATTCACAAGTTAGGTCGAGGGTCTAATGTTGGAGCTAGATCTCCAGTCAAAAGTCAGGCCGAATCAAGAGTCGATAGTCGGGGTCAAGTCGCATATCGGATGTTAGGAGCGGATGGGGACAAATTTCTATTTGAAAGCAGGATACAACGTGAAGCTTAAAGTCTAAATTTAAGATTTAGGTTGTTTCTAGGCTGGAAGTTGGTGTTGAAAGCTGCGTTTCGAATTAATATTAGGTGTCAAGTGCCAAGGTCGAATATAGGGGTTGAGTTTTGAGTCAAGTTCAGGATCAAATATTGATATTGGATCTCGAGTTAGAAAACATATTGGGTGTAATGACCCAGATTTCATACAACATCGTGAACACTTCGGAATTTGGTTTTTGGATGAATTTTGACCAAGTATTGTCCCAGGGATGGCTACACGGGCGGTGTGCCTTGACACTAGCTGTGTCACCCTCAGTGGAACTATACTTGGCCAACATGTCATCTGTGGGAACTTTTTGGGACCAAGTGCAGGGGCACGACCAGGGACACGGGCCGTGTGGCTTGCCACTGGCCGTGGGACTGGCTGTATGGCCTCCTACTAGGCATGAAGGTGCCTTCTTAGGCCAAATATAATGCTACACCCAAGTCACACGGACCGTGTAGCTTGGCACGGGCCGTGAGGCCCTCCATGGTTCTTCCAGAGAAATAATTTCCTAACTATATACTTACTGTCTTATAACTTTCATAAATGTTTCTAAAGATGGTTCCACAACCATTTCTATAATGACCTGAATTCCATAAGATGTTGTGAACACTTGGAAATTTGAATTTTCGATGAACGTTTTACAAAGTGTTATCCCAGGGAGAGCTACATGACCAATGTGCCTTGGAACTAGCCATTTGACTCTCAGAGGAACCACACTTGGCCGGCATTTCATGTGTGGGATTTTTTTAGAACAAATTATAGGGGCATGACAAGGAATATGGGCCGTGTGGCTTGCCACTGGCCGAGAGATTGGCCGTATGGCCTCCTGCTGGGCACGAAGTGTCTTTTTAGGCCAGGTGTAGTGCCACGCCGAAGTCACACAGACTGTGTAGCTTGGAACGGGGTGTGAGGCCCTTCGTGGTGCTTCCAGAGGGAAAATTTTTTAAGTGTTAAATCACCGTCTCATAACTTTCGTAAAATTTTCTAAGGTTGAGGCCAAGGCCATTTTACACAGATCATGTGAAGGCACATTGCTCATGAGGCCTACCTTGAGTCAAAATTTTTTCTAAATGTCAAGCCTTGGGTCCAATTTCAAATTTTGATTGTGTTGCTCCATGGGCACTCCACATGGACTTGGAGTGCCAAACGGTGAAACGACCACAAAAAGTGCTCAAAAGTGTGCCTCAAATTCCCTGAAATTTTAAATTCCATATATTTCAAAATTCGTTTGTTATTTCAAAAATCCGACTTCATATTCTTGTTTGGGGGGCAAACATTAGGGAAAAAAGGGTCTAACCTCGATTTTAGAGCAAATGATTTATAATTTCAATTTTCATAATTTTCAATTTCTAGAGACGATTCACACTAGCACCGTAATGCGCAACTGTCGCAGACATGTGTTAATTTGGCCTTCACGATAGGTTCCCTTCGTGGACTAATGTATTTTGTTGCCAGTGATTTCTATCTCGGTTCAAGACTTTGGGGTCTTGGGCCTAAGTGTTCCCTAACGTGTTTTTACCTATACCTAGTCTTATTTCACCCTTATATCATCCTAAACATTTCCTAATACTCCACAAAACACTTAGCCGTATTTTCACTTCAAAATTCAATACTGAAAACCATCATCCAGAATTAAAGATTCTCTTCAAGCTTCAAGCCTCTGTTTTCAAACTTCATCAAGAACTTCCCCAAAGATAAGGTATGTGGTGTTGAACCATTTGGTCCTTTCACCCATGGTTCCTAAGCCTCCTTTTTACTAATATTGCATGCTTTAAAGTTGATTTTTCATGTGGGTCTTTGTGTATTGAGAAATTTACTGCACAGTGATTTTAGTTCACAAAAGTATGGTTGTTTTAGCATGTTTTGAGCTCTAAATCTAGGATCTAATGTTGGATTTGATGAGGGTTTTTGATGTGAATGTCTTGGGTGTGATGCAAAGGTTGATTGATGGTTTTACTACAGATTTGCTTGCATGATTTTATCTCCAAATTGCATAGTCTTTTACCCCCACTACACACCCCCAAGGTGTTTGATAAAATGTCCGATTATGGTTTCTTAAGGAAATGATGGTCCAAAGCAAGAGATATGATGTGAATAATGACATGATAATGAAATGAGATTATATATATGATTATTCCTATATGAAGTGTTGCACTAGAGCATATGATGCATCCTATATAAAGTGTAGAATTGACCATGCCCAATACGGGGAGTTTGAGCACCCGGATAACCTAGTGAATGGTTTGTACTTCTCCACCTGGTGATGGGGCGACATCATCACTAACCTAGATAGGGGTTATTACTTATCAACTTAGGTAAGGTTTTGTACTTCTCCACAATGGTGATGGGGCGACACTATCACCAACCTAGATGAGGGATAACACTCATCCACCTAAGTTATGCGGTGGCTGCATCACTAACCTACCAACGGGTTCGTAATTTAGAAATTTAGTTTGGTCTCTTCTACACATATGATATCCTATATGAGCATGGGTTACTTAAACATGTTTTACTTATGCATTATTCATACATGCCATTTTGTTGTAATATGCCCATTACATCTTTCTATGCATTTTGGATTATGATGTTTATTTCTTGTTGCATTTCATCCCACATACTTAGTGCATTCAAATGTACTAATGCATACTTTGTCTACATGATATCACTATGTAGGAACTGGTGCTTAAGTTGATCATCCTCCCCCTCCACATGGCTAGTCGGTGCTATTCCAAGCTTGTTGGTGAGTCCTCCATTCCAGGGACCTTAGTCTGTGATTTCTATTATCCATGTGTTGAGACCTTTTCTTATGTTCTATTTTGACTATGTGGATGTGCTTGGTTACTTTGTCTTAGCCCCCGCTTAATCTATGTATTTAGAGGTATTTGTCGGACAAGTTGTATGATTATGATATGAGCCATGACTCCTTGTCATTGATGTTGATGTTTTAGCAAGCTATCCCTTAGCCTCTTTGCCCTTTATGCTAGTTTTATATCTTTTACATGCTTTCGCAACCAATAATGTGTAATGATAAGTTGAGACGCTTGATTGGAGTTACTTCGTGTTCCCCATACATCGTGTCACGTCTAGGCCCTAGGCTTGGGTCATGATAAAATTAGTATCAGAGCACTAGGATTATAGATCCTCAGAGTCCAAAACACTGCGTCAATTAGAGTCCTATTCATAGTTGTCGACCGCACCATGACTATGAATAGGAGGTTGTGAGGCATTTTCGAAAATGTTTTCCTTCTTCATGTTCTAAGTTGTGCTGTAGAGTTGTGGTGAGTTTTACCCCTAATTATTATTTTTTGCTATGCTAGATTATGTCAAATACTAAAGGAAGGTGGGCCTACACTCCCGAGGAGCAACCTACCAATGATGAGCTCTAGGATGCTCTTACTATGCTTGCCCAAGTGATAGCCAATCAAGTCCAACAAGGGGCCCAAGCCCCTTATGCCACTGCCCAGGAGCTAGCGTAAGAGACTTCATGAGAATGAATCCTTCAGTTTTCCATGGGTCAAAGATGCATGAAGATCCACAAGAGTTCATTGATGAGGTCTACAAAATCTTGAATATCATGGGTGTTGGTCAAATGAACAGGCACAGTTGGCAGCATACCAACTCAAAGGGATAGCCCAAATTTGGTATGAGCAATGAAAGGGTCAGAAGGGGGTTGGTAATGTGGTGCTTTGGGAAGAGTTCAAATCTGCCTTACTTAATCAGTTTTTCCTTCTTGAACTTAGGGAGGTGAAATTGGTAGAGTTTATGAACTTGAAACAAGGTGCTATGAGTGTGAGGGAGTATGCCCTCAAAGGTAATCAACTTTCAAAGTATGCTCCTTACTTTGTGGTCGATCCTAGATTGAGGATGAACAAATTTGTGATGGGGGTCTCGGACTTGGTGAGTGAGGATTGCCAGTTCGCCTTGCTTATTGGTGACATGGACTTGCCTCGGTTGATGACTTATGCCAAACAAATGGAGGAAGAGAAGATGAGAAAGAGGAGGGGCCATGAGGCCAAGAGAGCCCGTAATGGGGGTAAGTTCCATAGGGGTAGCATATTCCATCAACGCCAAGGGCCTTCTCATGCTACAAATAGGGGATTTGCCAATGACTTCCCTAGGCCTCAAGATGCTGGTAGTGTGGCTCTCATTGATGTGTTTGCTACATGTGCAAAGAGTCATAGGGGCCCGTGTTTGAAGGGTTCTAATGGATGCTTTGATTGTGGAGATCTTGGTCATAAAATGGTGGATTGTGAAAGAAACCATGGCAAGTGGCGAGGTGCAAATACGGTTCAATTCTGTAGAGGTGGTCCTCAAGGTGGTGCCCCAAGGCACAATCGACTCTATGCTCTACATGGAAGGTAAGGGGTAGGTGAGGTTCCCGATGTTGTTAACGGGATGTTGAAAATATTTAACTTTGATGTGTATGCTTTGATTGATCCGGGTGCCACTATTTCCTTTGTTACCCCTCTTGTTGATAAAAAGTTTCATGTTGTCCCTGAGTTGTTGCAAGAGTCATTGAAGTGTCTACTCCTATCGGTGTCTCAATTATTGTAAGGAAAGTATATAGAAATTGTCCTATTTGCATTTTACATAAGTTGTTACCTTGTGATCTTGTTGAATTAGACATGGTAGAATTTGATATCATTCTTGGGATGGATTGGTTGCATGCCTACTATGCTTCTATTGATTGTAGAACTGGTAGGGTCAAGTTTCAATCCTAGTGAATTGTGCTTGAGTGGAAAAGTCAAGATGCTCTAGTCAAGGGTAGATTTATTTCATGCACTAAGTCCCATAGGTTGATTTCTAGGGGGTGTCTGTATCATCTTGTGAGGGTTAAGGATGTGGAGTTCAAAGTCCATTCCATTGAGTCAGTTCCAGTAGTAAATGAGTTTCTTGATGTCTTCCCAAATGAACTTCCTTGGTGTCCCTCCTGAAAGGGAGATAGATTTTTGTATAGATCTCCTTCATGATACTCAATCTATCTCCATTTTCCCTTACCGTATGGCCTCGACGAAGTGGAAGCATTTAAAAGAGCAATTGAAAGATTTGTTGAAAAAGAGATTTATTAGACCTAGTCAATCACATTGGGGTGCTCCAGTGTTGTTTGTGAAAAAGAGGGATGGGTCTCTGAGGATGTGCATTGATTACCGGCAACTCAATAGGGTTACTATAAGGAATAGATATCCTTTTCCAAAAATTCATGATTTATTTGATCAATTGGAAGGGGCTATCTTCTTCTCTAAGACTGATCTTCAGTCTAGGTACCATCACATGAGGGTTAGGGTGTGTGATATTCCCAAGACATCTTGCTATACTAGATATGGACATTATGAATTTGTGGTGATGTCCTTTGGGTTGACTAATGCACCAACCATCTTCATGGACCTAATGAATAGGGTCTTCAAACCATACCTTGATTCCTTGGTCATGGTCTTCATTGAGGATATTTTGATCTATTCACATAGTAGGGAGGAGCGTATAGGTCATTGAGGGTTATGGTTCAAAGGTTGAGTGAGGAGAGATTGTATGCTAAATATGACAAGTGTGAGTTTTGGTTGAAGGAGCTTGTATTCTTGGGTCATGTGGTGTCTGAGATGGTATAGAGATGAATCCTAAGAAGATCGATGTAATTAGGAGTTGGCCTAGACCATTAACCCTGTCAGGTATTAGGAGTTTCTTGGGCCTTGGGGGTTACTATATAAGGTTTTTGAATGGGTTCTCCTCCATTTCTTCCCTTATTACAAAATTGACTGAGAAGAAGGCTAAGTTTGTGAAGACCGATGAATGTGAGAATAGCTTCCAAGAATTGAAAGATAGGCTTGTGTCCGCTCCTATATTGTCTCTACCGGATGGTCTTGAGGGTTCTGTTATGTATTGTGATGCATCTAGAGTTGGTTTGGATTGTGTGCTAATGCAAAATTATAAGGTCATAGCCTACATTTCTAGGCAACTAAAAGTGCATGAAATGAATTACCTTACCCATGATATAGAGTTAGCCGCCGTTGTGTTTGCATTAAAAATATGGCATCATTATTTTAATGGGGTGCATGTAGATATCTTCACCGATCATAAGAGCCTTAGATATGTCTTCACTCAAAAATATCTCAACTTGAGACAAGGAAGGTGGCTAGAGCATCTTATGGACTATGACGTGAAGGTGCATTACCATCTGGGTAAGGCAAATGTTGTGGCGGATGCTTTGATCGGGTGTCTATGGGTAGCCTAGCTCATGTAGATGGTGGTGATAGGGAGATGGCTAGGGAGGTGCATAGATTGGCTAGATCGGGGGTTAGGTTGGAAGATATGGGTAATGGTGTAATTGTTGTTAATGCTTCTAAATCTTCCTTGGTTGATGAGGTGATAGCAAAACAAGATCTAGACTCCTCCTTGCTGGACAAAATAGAGGTTTTCTCCCAAGGGGGATATGGGGCCCTTAAATATCAAGGTAGGTTGTGTGTGCTATGTGTTGATGGTTTGAGGGAGAGAATTCTTGATGAGGCCCATAATTCTTCTTACTCTATCCACCTCGGTTCCACCAAAATGTATATAGACTTGAAGGATGTGTATTAGTGGGGAGGCATGAAGAGGGATATCAACAAATTTTTTTCCGATTGCCATGGTTGTCGACAAGTCAAAGCCGAGCATCAAAGGCCGGGTGGCCTAATCAAAGACATAGAGATACCTACTTGGGAGTGGGTGGTGATTGACATGGATTTTTTGGTTGGGTTTCCTAAGACAAGGAAAGGTTTTGATTCCATATGGATTGTGGTTGAGGGAATGACAAAATCGGCTCATTTTCTATCGGTTAAGACTTCTTATGGGGCTGAAGAGTATACAAGGTTGTACATCCATGAGTTAGTGAGGTTACATGAGGTTCCTTTTAACAATTATATTGGATCATTGTGCATAATTTACTTAACATATTTAGATGTCTTTTCAAAGGGGTCTTGGTACCAAAGTTAACCTTAGTACGACCTTCCAACCTCAAAATGATGGCCATGCCAAAAGGACAATTCAAACCCTTGAATATATGCTTAGGGCATTCATTTTGGAGTTGAGTGGTAGTTGGGATGACCATCTTCCTTTGATTGAATTCGCATACAATATAGCTAACACTCTAGCATTGTATGGCTCCACTTGAGGCTCTTTATGGGAGACATTGTAGATCACTGGTGGGTTGGTTTGAGGTTGGAGAGGTAGCTTTATTTTGACTGAATCTGGTTATGGAGTCTCTTGAGAAGGTAAGGGCTATTAGGGAAAGTTTGAGAACAACGCAAAGTCATCAAAAATCTTATGCCGATATGAGAAGAAGAGACCTTGAATTCAAAATGGGTAAAAAGAGGAAGTTGAGTCCAAGATACGTTGGTCCTTATGAGGTCGTGAAGAGGGTATACAAGGTAGCTTATGATTTGAAGTTTTCTAGAGAAATGAATTTGGTTCATCTGGTGTTCCATGTCTCAATATTGAATAAATATATTGGTGACCCTAATGCTATTATGCCTATTGATGTTGTGCATGGTGTTGAGGATAACTTGACTTATTAGGAGGTTCTGATTTAGATCCTAGATAGGCAAGTGAAGAGATTGAGGAACAAAGAGGTGGCATCTATCAAGGTCGTTTGGAGGAACCAACAAATTGGAAGTGCTACTTGGGAGGCCGAATTTGACATGCGAAAGTGGTATCCTTATCTTTTTTACTCCTCAAGCCTAAGGTATAAGTTCTAAGTCATGTATATGATTTCAAGTCTTATGTTTCATCCACTATGTCATTCATATGCATTGATGTTTTAGTTGGCAAGTCATGATGATTTTACATTCATGATGAGTTTCGAAAATGGTGTTTTAAATGTGATGTTGCATTGTAGTTGGGGCTAATTTGTTTATGATCATTCTTTTCTTGTACGTCTCTTTCATATTCGGGGATGAAAGTTGCCAATGGGGAGATATTGAAACGACCCCAAAAAGTACCCATAAGTGTGCCTCGGAATGTTCAGTATTTTAAATTTCATATATCTCAAAATCCATTTGTTATTTTGAAAATAAGTCATCATATTCTTGTTCAGGTGATTACAATTAGGGGCAAAAGGGTCTTACCTTGATTTTAGAGCAAACGATTAGCAATTTTCAAATTTATTAATTTTCAATCTCAAGAGACGATCTGCGACATCACTGCGACGAGCAACTTTCATGCGCAAGTGTTAATTTTACCTTCACAACAGGTCCACGTCGTGGACTTTATATTTTGCTGCACATGATTTATATCTCAATACAAGGCTTTGGGATCTTGGAACTAAGTGTACCCTAACGTGTTTTTACCTATACCTAGCCTTATTTCACGCTTATATCATCCTAAATATTTCCCAATATTCCCCAAAACACTTAGCCATATTTTCACTTTAAAATGCAAGACTCAAAACCCTCATCCGGAATTAAGGATTCTCTTCAAGCTTCAAGCCTCCATTTTCAAACTTCATCAAGAACTTCCCCAAAGCTAAGGTATGTGGTGTTGAACCATTGGGTCCATTCACCCATAGTTCCTAAGCCTCCTTTTTACTAATATTGCATGATATAAAGTTGATTTTACTTGTGGGTCTTGTATATTGAGAAATTTACTGCAAAGTGATTTTAGTTCTTGAAATTATGGTTGTTTTAGCATGTTTTGAGCTCTAAGTCTAGGATCTAATGTTTGAATTGATGAGAGTTTTGATGTGAATGTCTTAGGGGTACTGAAAAGTGTTGATTGATGGTTTTTCTATAGATTTTCTTGCATGATTTCATCTCCAAATTGCATGGTCTTTTATCCCCAATACACAAAATTTGCATGGTCTTTTATCCCCACTACACACCCCCAAGGTGTTTGATAAAATGACTAGTTATGGTGATTGAGAAAATGAAGGTCCAAAGCATGAGATATGATATGATGATGAAATGAGCTTATGTATATGATTATATCTATATTAAGTGTTGCACTCAATCATATGATAAATCCTGTATAAAGCGTAAAATTAACCATGCCAAATCCGAGAGGTTTGAGGACCCGAATAACCTAGTGAAAGGTTTGTACTTTTCAACCTGGTGATGGGATGACATCATTTCTAACCTAGATGGGTGTTTGTACTCATCAACCTAGAGAAGGATTTGTATTTCTCCACCATGGTAATGGAGCGGCATTATCACCAACCTAAATGAGGGTTAGTACTTATCCACCTATTGATGGAGTGGCAACCTCACTAACCTACCGAGGGGTTCGTACTTTGGAAATTTATTTTGCTCTCTTCTACACATATGATATCCTATATGAGCATGGGTTACTAAAGCATGTTTTACTTATGCATTGTTCATACATATCATCTTGCTATAATATGCCCATTGCCTATTGCTATGCATTCTGGATCATGATGTTTATTTCTTGTTGCATTGCATCCCACATACTTAGTACATTCAAACGTACTAATACATACTCTTGCCTACATGATATCACCATGTAGGAACTGGTGCTCAAGTTGATTATCCTCCCCCTTCACGTGGCTAGTTGGTGCAATTCCAAGCTTGTTGGTGAGTCCTCTATTTCGGGGACCTTAGTCTATTATTGCTATTATCTATGTATTGAGACACTTTCTTATGTTCTGTTTTGACTATTAGTGTGGGCCCGATTACTTTGTCTTGTCTCCTGCTCTATCTATGTATTTAGAGGTGTTTGTTGGACAAGTTGTCTGATTATGATATGAGCCATGACTCCTTGTCTTTAATGTTGATGTTTTTGCAAGCTATCCCTTAGTCCCTTTGCCCCTTATGCATGTTTTATGTCTTTTACATGCTTCCGCGACCAATGACGTGTAATGATAAGTTGAGAGGCTTGATTGGGGTTCCTTCGGGTTAAGCATTCGCTGTGTCACGTCTAGGCCCTAGGCTTGGGTTGTGACACACAGGATGTATAGCCACATGTGGAGTGGCTTCTTAGAAAGGTTTCCTTCAATTCATTACTGGTATTTTCATATTTCTGGTTATTTCTATTAGTCTTTTGGGGATTACTATGCTACCTAAAATCTATTCCAATAATTCAAACTTAGTCCCCATAATTTGAACCTCTCAAAAGAACTCTTGGAGATTTCAACTTGGGAGCTAAGGAACTCAACTCCTCTTCAAAATTCCTAGGGGGTTTCTTCATCTTAGTGAAGGTATGTGGGTTTGATCCTTGACTACCTTCCAATTAAGGAGACCCAAACAATTTTCAAGCAATTTCATGAATTTCTAACTTATTTTAATTGGGGTTTTTAATATTATGATTCCTTAAATTCAAGTTGTATATGAGTTATTTTTATTTACCAATTTTAAGTTGATTTGAATTATAAAATGATGATTTACATTGGGTTTATTAAATTATGTATATGTATGCCCTTTTTTAAGACTTGTTTATGCATGAGTGATCTTATGTTGGATATTTAATGGTGTATATACTTCAATTTCACATTATATTGTTGATTTTAGATTTAATCCTAATTACTCATGCCTTCCACATATCATTCATAGCAGTTACATTCATGACATTGAACTACTTTGAGAAATTATGTTATTGGTTAAACCCAATTATGTTTTGTGATATGATTTTGATATGATATTGGTTATGACAAGAATGTGATCATATATATGTCTATTGATTATGTCTATTTGAGCATTTTGGGTGCTTGCACCATTTTTCATATGAATTAGCTATTCCTACGCATGAGTATTATGACTATAAACTAAGATTTTGGCATTTGAGTCTAAGTTTGAACTACTATGAATTGTATTTGGCTAAAGATTAAGGAAGCATTGAAATGATCTTGGAAATAAATATTGTCTTTCGAAGTGTGTATATATATATATATGCACATGTGTGTGTGTGTGTGTGTGTATATGCATTCTTGTGGGATGACGACTTAGCACCGATAGGAGGAGGGTTCTCTCTCTTTCCTCGAACTATGTGCCTAGTATAGGTTTTTCTTTTCGAAATGGGAGTTATCCCGTAAGGAAAGATGCCTCCTAACTAGGAGTTGTCCCATAAGGAGAAGACATTATATGATAAGACTTGATATGCTATATGTGAAAAACCTATCCAAAATGGGAGTTGTCACGTAAGGAAGGTTGCTTCATATGAAATTGGATGTGTTCCCCTAAGGTGAAGTAGGGTCTACCTTTGGCAAGTAGACCACCTCTTTACCAATGAGGGGATTTCATCGGGATTCCAAGTAATAGCTTGCTTAGTCTTACTCATGTCGGGTGAGGTCACATCATATATGCATCATTTACATTTCATGCATCATAAGTTTCATAGCGTCTTATAATAGGACATCCTTTGATATTCGATTCTTTCTATATTATGTGCCCTTGCCATCTAACTTTGATATGCAAGTTTTGGTAAGTTCATGCATTGCATCCCGTATACTTAGAACATTCAAATGTACTAATGCATATTCTTCCCTATATGATTTCATCATGTAGGGACCGAGGACCTTGATCATCCACCATCGGGCGCTTACTTCGGATTCAAAGTTTACCTGTAGTTGTGAGTGTCACAACCCAACCCAGAGGTAGTGATTAGTGCCAATTAGGCAACCAAACAATACCAAACCGGATTTACAGTCATATTAGCTAAGGAATTTATCAATATTTCGGCAAAGTTTCCTCTGTTTTACTGACTAACCACCCTGCAAACAGCAATCCCAGCATATCACAAACATCTATACACATATAAACATATATATATATATATATACGCGGACCGACCAGGTCACCGCTGCGGTAGAACCGCCCAACAACAGTACCACACATACGTAATCATATCACAGGTAATATCCCACACCCACATGTATCCACAGACCTCTATACATATGAACTGAATCATAGGATGGGATAGGGCCGCATCATACCCTCGAATGTACATAAAGGCAAAATGCAGAAAATAAGGGTACATATAAATACCAAAAGTCTGCTCCTGAGACAAGGGGACCACTTCAATGGTGGACAGAGATCCTATGAAGAGGGCTCGCTAACCTGTACGTCAGTACCTGCGGGCATGAATGCAGCCACCCCGAAGGAAGGGGGTTAGTACGAAATACGTACCAAATATCTAAATCGGAAAGTACGAAATATAAATGAGAATAATAAGCCAAATAAAAACATATGAGTCAAATCTGTATGCAAACATCAAAATAATTATTTATTTAAAATATCAAAATCATGCATATCGGACGAGAACAATGGCGACCTCCAAACTCGCGCCATACCACAGCATAACAGCAGAAGTTTCAAATCTCCGAAAATCTACAACACAAGTCCCCACTGTAATATAGGTGAGCCGAGGCGACAATGCCACGCACTCACGTCAAAAGATAGGTGAGCCGAGGAAAAAGGAGTCTCAGCACTCACGTATCGTAAAGATGTAGAGGTCATCATGCCCGATAAGTGAGCCGAGGAAAAAGGAGTCCAAGCACTCACGTGAGCCGGGGCAAAGGGGCCAAGCACTCACACGTCATGATGCCAACATATCCCAAGCCCAGCTCCTTATTTCTCTAAACTAAGCAAAGCCGACCCATGGGCAAATCGACCTGCCGTATCCAACCTACTTCGGAATATATATATATATATATATATATAGCTATACATAAGCAAGATAATGACCGGCCCGAGAATCGGTGAATGAGACCAAAATGGCACGAATAGAGTCGTGAGAATCACATGAATAAAAACTAGTTCCAAAAAACTTAGTAATATGAAAAATGTTTATTTTTGAAATCAAGAAGTTACTCATTTATGAAATTTTTCCAAAATTGCTCAAATCTACACATAAAGGTGATTTCAAAGGAACTTGCTTAATTTCCATTCTACACAATACTAGAATGGCTTCAAAATAATTTTTAAAGTGATTTCGAAACAATTGAACCCATAATTTTCCAAATTATTTAGATTTCGGTCAAACGAACACTATACATAGATTCTAAAGACTCAAAAGTTAAAAATGGGATTAATTTAGCATAAGAGTGGCAAAGAATGAACATAGATTATATTTAGACCCAATTTGTGAAGGAAAAGGAATTTTTCCAACGTACGACGTTGACTAAGTTTAACTCATGCCAAGAAATAGGAAATCTTTACATACCTCAACTCCTTTCTCCAACTAGTTCCAACACAAGACCAATCCAATTTAGGCTTCCGGATGTCCAACGTCTACAAAAATTTCAATAACGCTAATGATTAACAACCATAGCGAGTCTTAAATCCTAACTTTTTAGTTTCCTATTTTATCAAACTTTTAACAGCATCTCCCCTTATAATATGCCACCCCGAGAATTCAACTCGGCTCAAATAATCAACCAACAACAATAACAACAACCTGCAACATCAATAAACCATTTCCAATGCCATCACAACATTAGAACACCACAAAATGCTATTTCGACATAATTGCTAAAATAGGGCCGCATACGTATAAATACATATGTACGATATTCTAGCCTTCCTATACACTCCAAGGACTATAATACATCACTCCAACGCCCAGCGCAAACTCCCAATGTGAAAACCTAACATTACACTTTCAATGGGGCTCCAACTCGAACTAGCCTTCATGTAAACATTCACATAGTTTCCCAACTCTCCTTTCACCCCACAAAGACTATTTTCATGCCGAATAAACATAAACACATAACTCTAAAACAATATATCGGCATATGCAAGCTTTTCCCCAATTCAAACCCCGAATTCAAAATTCAATATTCAACTAACAACCAACCCTCTTTTCATGTTTTACCTTTAATTTAACACACCCCTAACCCCCCTACAATCTTTAATTTGCAAAAATAAAGCTAAAAATTAACATACCTTTCAAGCTCCTTACTAGACCCAAATCTTCCTAACCGTCAAACCAAGCGTTTTCTTGAGCAACTAACGCTTCCACGCCCTTTAGGGGTTCCAATATACCAAGCTTGAAGCATCAAATAATCGAAAACTCGAAAAAAATCAAATTTTTTCCTCTATTATAGTAACCCGAGGCGCTCTCTCTCTAGTTGTTGATGTTGTTTTTTTACGTAAGTGTTGGAAATTTCTCTTGTACAAGATATGCATACATATGTATTTATAGGAAAAAGCCTCCTACTTGGACCAATCAACAAAAGCCACACAAATGGCCCCACTAACAACTTTAATTCTTAAGGACTACACTTCAAAGAAAGTTTACATTTGGTCCCAAACTTTACCAAATTGAACCAATTAGGGACTTACGGGTTCTAACTTACGGGTTCTAACATCCTCCCCCCTTAAGAACATTCATCCTCGAGTGTCATACTAACCATGTAAGTTTCATCCATACCACCGCATCTGACAATGAACAGCTTAGTTATCATACGTTGTGCTTGACAAGGAAAATGAATTACCTGAATTGATTCTCCACGTAATGCATTTTTCAATCCTTCTGTAGTTAGGTACTTCCACACCAAGGACTAACCTTTGTCTCGCTTCTTAGCCACAGTATTTGCCCTATCACGCTAGTTAGCTCTTAAAACTGTCCACACAACGAGTTATCAGACCTGAACCTCCATCGATATTTATATTAGAATGAAGAGCTTATCTCAGATAGATTTCTCACCCCCAAAGCTTGGGATCCTAGCCTTTCCTCTCTGCCCACAATTACGTCAAAATCCGTCATATCTAGCTCTATCAAACAACTAGATTACAATGGCCAAGAACAGATACCGGGCAGTTTCTATAAAGTCTGTTAACTATGATCGATGCACCTATCGGTGTTACAACCTCACAAGACTCTATTGGCTCAGACTCTATACCAACTGTGCAAGCAACCAATGAGGAAATGTACGACAAAGTGGAACCAGGGTCAATCAACACATACCTAGCCCGAGAACAAACAAATGATGTACCTGCGATAACATTAGGCGATGCCTCCTGATCCTGTCGGCTAGCTAGGGAATTAATGCGGTTAGTAGGACCGCTGGAACACAGTCCTGCCCCTGACTGACTAGTACTAGCTAGTCTTCTTTCGGGGGTCTGCAGAGATGTGCTTCGCACTAGTCGAGGAGGAGTCTCACTCAACTACGGCTGAGACTGACTGCCTTGGAAATTTGCTGCTGAACCGGATGACCTAACCCTCTTCGCCGGCTCCTTATCGTCTGTCTTGTCCGCCTGGCGTCCTTGACTACGATCCTCCATCCCCTTGGCATGGGCCTGAATACGGGCAATATCCATCCCTGGTTGGGCAGCCAATACCAGACAACTATCTATATAATATGAATCCAGCCCCATAATATACCGATGCATACGATCTGTCATGCTGGAAACATGCGCAGGGGTATATCGTGCCAAAGAGTCGATTTCTAGACTATATTCCCGAACCAACCGGCCCCGCTGCCTCGACATCAGAAACCTGTCCTCCCTAGCACGCTTAACTTCTGGAGGTAAAAAGTGAGCCAGGAACGCCTCAGTGAACTCGCCCCAAATAGCAGGTCGAGCATCCGCACCTCGGGATAGAAGCCACAACTCATACCAATTTGCCGCAACATCCTGCAACCGATAGGATGCCAACTCTACATATTCCAATTTGGAGGCCTCAATCACCCTTAATGTCCGTTGCATCCGTCTCACGAACTCCTGAGGATCTTTTGAAGGTTTGGACCCAAAGAATTCTGGTGGTCCACAATCCAAGAAATCACGCGCCCAGGAACTATCTCGACGGGCTGCCTGAGTACTTCCAGCCTCCTGTCTGTGGACCTGACATGCCACAATCTAAGACAACAACTGCACTGCATCCCGCAACTCCCCGATTTCTGCGCCTGGCTGGGGAGTCCGAGGTTTGGACGCCTGACCCTTTGGAGCTGGTGGGGTGACCAAGCCTGCTGTCGGGCATACAATCTCCGGCTCCTGCTGATCACGAGCCCAAGTAGTTCGCAGACCACATCGGGCCCCACCTACTGCTGTAGGTCTTCCTCTGAGGCTGGCTGGTTTCTTCCTTGGCGGCATATACAAAATTCAAATAATTTCTGTCAGGGAGGGAATCACCCTATTAACATCGCTCTAACATACGATCTAAGATCAGAAGGAAGAGTAACATCCTAAATGTCCTATAGACTCCTGTTTATGGATGTGGTGCATGACACACCGATAAACAAGACTCTACTAGACACGGTCTGTGGACACTCTAAGGGCTAACTGCTTTGATACCACTTTTGTCACGATCCATCCCAGAGGTCGTGATTAGTGCCGATTGGGCACCCAAACAATACCAAACCGGATTTACAGTCATATTAGCTAAGGAATTTATCGAAATTTCGGTAGAGTTTCCTCTGTTTTATTGACTAACCATACCTGCAAACAACAATCCCAGCATATCACAAACATCTATACACACATAAACATATATATATACGCGGGCCAACTAGGTCACCGCTGCGGTAGAACCGCCCAACAATAGTGCCATACATACGTAATCATATCACAGGTAATATCCCACACCCACATGTATCCATAGACCTCTATACATACAAACTGAATCATAGGATGGGATAGGGCCCCATCATACCCTCGAATGTACATAAAGGCAAAATACAGAAAATAAGGGTACATATAAATACCAAAAGTCTGCTCCTGAGACAAAGGGACCACTTCAACGGTTGATAGAGATCCTAAGAAGAGGGCTCTCTAGCCTGTAAGTCGGTACCTGTGGGCATGAATGCAGCCCTCCTGAATAAAGGGGGTCAGTACGAAATACTTACTGAATATCTAAAGCGAAAAGTACGAAATATAAATGAGAATAATAAGCCAATAAAAACATATGAGTCAAACCTGTAAGCAAACATCAAAATAATTCTTTATTTAAAATATCAAAATCATGCATATCGGACGGGAACAATGGCGACCTCCAAACTCGCGCCATACCACAGCATAACACCACATGTTTCAAATCTCCGAAAATCTCCAACACAAGTCCCCACTGTAATATAGGTGAGCCAAGGCGACGGTGCCACGCACTCACGTCAAAGGATAGGTGAGCCGAGGAAAAAGGAGTCCCAGCACTCACGTATTGTAAAGATGTAGAGGTCATCATGCCCAATAAGTGAGCCAAGGAAAAAGGATTCCAAGCACTCACGTGACCCGGGGCAAAGGGGCCAAGTACTCACACGTCATGATGCCAACATATCCCAAGCCCAGCTCCTTATTTCTCCAAACTAAGCAAAGCCGGCCCATGGGCAAATCGACCCGCCGTATCCAACCTAGTTCGAAATATATATACATATAGCTATACATAAGCACGATAATAGCCAGCTCGGAAACTGGTGAACGAGACCAAAATGGCATGAATAGATTCATGAGAATCACATGCATAAAAACTAGTTCCAAAAAACTTAGTAATATGAAATATGTTTATTTTTGAAATCAAGAAGTTACTCGTTTATGAAATTTTTCCAAAATTGCTCAAATCTACACATAAAGGTGATTTCAAAGGAACTTGCTTAATTTCCATCCTACACATTACTAGGATAGGCTTCAAAACAATTTTTAAAGTGATTTCGGAACAATTGAAGCCATAATTTTCCAAACTATTTAGCTTTCGGTCAAATGAATACTATTCATGGATTCTAAAGACTCAAAAGTTAACGATGGGATTAATTTAGCATAAGAGTGGCAAAGAATGAACATGGATTATATTTAGACCTAATTTGTGAAGGAAAAGGAATTTTTCCAACGTACGACATTGACTAAGTTTAACTCATGCCAAGAAATAGGAAATCTTTACATACCTCAACTCCTTTCTCCAACTAGTTCCAATGCAAGACCAATCCAATTTAGGCTTCCGGATGTCTAACATCTACACAAATTTCAATAACGCCAATGATTACATACCATAGCAGGACTTAAATCCTAACATTTTAGTTCCCCAATTTTATAAAAATTTTGGCAGCATCTCCCCTTATAATATGCCGCCTCGAGAATTCAACTCAGTTCAAATAATCAGTCAACTACAATAAGAACAACCTACAACATCAATAAACCCTTTCCAATGCCATCATAACATTAGAACACCACAAAACGCTATTTTGACATAATTGGTAAAATAGGGCAGCATATGTATAAATACATATCTACTATATTCAAGCCTTCCTACACACTCAAAGGACTATAATACATCACTCCAATGCCCAACGTAAACCCCCAACGTTAAAACGTAACATTACACTTTCAATGGGGCTCCAATTCGATCTAGCCTTCATGTCGAATAAACATAATCACATAACTGTAAAACAATATATCGACATATGCAAGCTTGTCCCCAATTCAAACCCCAAATTCGAAATTCACAATTCAACTAACAACCAACCCTCTTTTCATGTTTTACCTTTAATTTAATACACCCCTAACACCCCCACAATCTTTAATTTACATAAATAAAGCTAAAAATTAACATACCTTTCAAGCTCCTTACTAGACCCAAATCTTCCTAACCGTCAAACCAAGCGTTTTCTTGACCAACTAACGCTTCCACGCCCCTTACGGGTTCCAATATACCAAGCTTCAAGCATCAAATAATCGAAAACTCAAAAAAAATCAACTTTTTTCCTCTGCTACAGTAACTCGAGGCGCTATCTCTCTTGTTGTTGATGTTGTTTATTTACTATGTGTTAGAAATTTCTCTTGTACAAGATATGCATACATATGTATTTATAGGCAAAAGCCTCCTACTTGGACCAATCAACAAAAGCCACACAAATGGCCCCACTAACAACTTTAATTCTTAAGTACTACACTTCAAAGAAAGTTTATATTTGGTCCCAAACTTTTCCAAATTGAACCAATTAGTGACTTACGGGTTCTAACATCCTCCCCCCTTAAGAACATTCATCCTCGAATGTCATACTAACCATGTAAGTTTCATCCATACCACCGCATCTGACAGTGAACAGCTTAGTTATCATACCTCGTGCTTGACAAGGAAAATGAATTACCTGAATTGATTCTCCACGTAGTGTAGATTTCAATCCTTTTGTAGTTAGGTACTTCTACACCAAGGACTAACCTTTGTCCCGCTTATTAGCCATAGTATTTGCCCTATCACCCTAGTTAGCTCTTAAAACTGTCCACACAACGAGTTATCAAACCTGAACCTCCATCACTATTTATATTAGAATGAAGAGCTTATCTCAGATAGATTTCTCACCCACAAAGCTTGGGATCCTAGCCTTTCCTCTCTGCCCATAATTACGTCAAAATCCGTCATATCTAGCTCTATCAAACAGCCAGATTACAACGGCCAAAACAGATACCGGGCAGTTTCTATAAACTCTGTTAACTATGATCGATTCACCAATCGGTGTCACAACCTCACAAGACTCTATTGGTTCAGACTCTATACCAACTGTGCTAGCAACCAACGAGGAAATGTACGACAAAGTGGAACCAGGGTCAATCAACACATACCTAGCCCGAGAACAAACAAATGATGTACCTGCGATAACATTAGGCGATGCCTCCTGATCCTGTCGGCTAGCTAGGGAATAAATACGGTTAGTAGCACCGCTGGAACCCAGTCCTACCCCTGACTGACTAGTAATAGCTAGTCTTCTGCCGGGGGTCTGTAGAGATGTGCTTCGCACTAGTCGAGGAGGAGTCCCACTTAGCTGCGGCTGAGATTGCCTACCCCAGAAATTTGCTGCTGAACCGGATGACCTAGCCCTCTTCGCCGGCTCCCTATCGTCTGTCCTGTCCGCCTGGCATCCTTGACTACGATCCTCCATCCCCTTGGCATGGGCCTGAATACGAGCAATATCCATCCCCGGTTGGGTAGCCAATACCAGACAACTATCTAAATAATATGAATCCAGCCCCATAATATAGCGATGCATACGATCTGTCATGCTGGAAACATGCGCAGGGGTATATCGTGCAAAAGAGTCGAATTCCAGACTATATTCCCGAACCGACCGGCCCCGCTACCTCAACATCAGAAACCTGTACTCCCTGGCATGTGTATTTTCTGGAGGTAAAAAGTGAGCCAGGAACGCCTCAGTGAACTCGCCCCAAATAGCAAGTCGAGCATCCGCTCCTCATGATAGAAGCCACGACTCATACAAATTTGCCGCAACATCCTGCAACCGATACGATGCTAACTCTACAGATGCCACTTCGGAGGCCTCAATCACCCTTAATGTCCGCTGCATCTGTCTAACAAACTCTTGAGGATCTTCTGAAGGTTTAGACCCAAAGAATTCTGGTGGTCCACAAGCCAAGAAATCACGGGCCCAGGAACTATCTCGATGGGCTGCCTGACTACTTCCAGCCTCCTGTCTGTAGACCTGACGTGCCACAATCTAAGACAACAACTGCACTGCCTCCCGCAACTCCCCGGTTTCTGCGCCTGGCTGGGGAGTCCGAGGTTTGGACGCCTGACCCTTTGGAGCTGGTGGGGTGACCAAGCCTGCTGTCGGGCATACAATCTTCGGCTCCAGCTAATCACGAGCCCGAGTATTTCCCAGACCACGTCGGGCCCCACCTACTGCTGCAGGTCTTCCTCTGCGGCTGGCTGGTTTCTTCCTTGGCGGCATATCTAAAATTCAAATAATTTCTGTCAGGGAGGGAATCACCCTATTAACATCGCTCTAACGTACTATCTAAGATCAGAAGGAAGAGTAACATCCTAAATGTCCTATAGCCTCCTGTTTATAGATGTGGTGCATGACACACCGATAAACAAGA
>JAOTQR010082606.1:0-30476 GCA_025774065.1 Solanum ossicruentum
AGCCATGCAATAGACCATTAATAACTCAAAAACCCTAAACTGGATATTTTATCTAACACTTGGTGGGTGTGTAATGCTAGTGTAAAATTATGCAATTAAAGAGTGAAATTATACAAGAAATATTGAACTAAATCATCCTACCAATACTTTATAACATAATCATACAATATATATCAAAACTCTTCATCAAATATCACAATAGATGTTAGATTCATAGCTCAAAACATGGTAAAACAGTCACAATTTCATGAATCTTTAAGATAGTTCGTAGTCAAGTTCATACTAGAAAAATCATATGTAAAATCAACTTAGGAACATGTATTTTAGGTAAAAAGAAAGTTTGGGCACCATGGGTGAAAGAACCCAATGGTTGAAACCTACATACCTTGACTTTGGAGAGTTTCTTGAAGAAGATTTGAAATGAAAACATGAAGATTGAATGAAATACTTAGATCCAGAGGAATTACAGGACTCATGAATCTTGAGGAGGACTTGGAGCTTGACTTTGTTTTCATTGAATTCAAACAAGACTTCTTGAAAACCATGAGAATTAATGAAGAATTTCATAAAGATTAGAGAGGATTTTGAGAGGCTTTTAGGGCTCAAAATGTCTTGACAATGAGGAATTTTCGAGTATGTAGGTATAGGGTTATTACCCAATTTTTCTAGAGTAAATAGAACAATTTTCAGAAAATTTTGAACTAGTCCACGTCAGGCCCTCATCTCAGACCCATCATGAACAACTATGGTTCTTGTGAAGTCTCACCAAATACTATTTTTCTTGGCACATACAAGGTATACCTTATTGGTATTTGTTTTCCCCTCAAATTTCCCACTGAACAAGAATATGTAGTTGGATTTGAGACATTCTGCACAAATTTTGAGATAGTGAAAAATGCATCAGAAGGTCTTTTTGAGCTACATGAAGAGGTGTTTAAATATCCACTATTTGAGAAATAAGGAAATTACGATTATGGGGGAATTCTAGGAAAGTGTGCAGTCTTTCAGCTGTGACACTTGATATTATCCCTTGCATGCAAACGATCTATGTGAGATTAATGCTTTTGTATCTCAGTTGTAATGCTAATTATATGTGTACATGTATCTTTGAGTTTCACTGTTGATTTGTATCTATTTTGTATCCTTCACCTGAGTAGGTGGTAAGAGCATTATGACTCACATTGGAACCACCTTCTTGACTCAAGTAGGAGGCAAGGGTGAGACTCATGCTTCGCATATCTTAACCACGAGTAGGTGGCACGGATTTGGCATCATAGTATTACTTGAACACGGGCAGGTGGAAAGATTGTGGCATACTATTATTACTTGACCATGGGCAAGTGGCAAGGCTGTAACCCACTTGGTATTGGGCATGATTCGTTGTGCTTTACATTTCTTATTGTGTTTATATGATATCATGGATACTTGAGGATATATTAGCTCATTACTATGGTATATTTATATTATCATTTTGTGCTAACCTTTTTAGATGCAGGTATAAAGTTTTTCATTATTACATACTTGTTCGAGTTCTTTTACCCAGTCTATTGAACCTACTGGATACATTTTGGTGTACTTACCCCTAGTTTGTTTGCTCTATGCAGATTGTGCACAGGGTATAAGATAAGGTAGTTGATCCTTTCATCGGAATACTATCATTATCATCTAAATACCAGCAGTGAGGCTTAAACTTTGAGTCATTAGATGCTCTTGTACTCATGACTCCAGGTTTTGGGAGATTTCTTATATCTTAAGAGTTTATTTTCATTTTATTTGTCTTTCTTTAGTTGCGATCTGTTTTGAGTCGTGACATATTTAGTATCAAAGCATTAGGTTCGTTGGGATTGTGAGTCAAGAGTAGGGTGTTTAGTGGAGTCTCATATATCAGTATATAGACACCCACTCCCTACTTTTGGAGGCTACAAGATACTTAATAAGGAAGAGTTTTCACATGTTGCTTCCATTCGTATGTTTCTTTTTATTACCCATTTTGAAAGTGTCTAATCAATAGCTTCAGTGCAGATGCCAACTACCAGATCCCATCAAACAGTGGGAGAGCCTGAGGCAACTGATGTCGCTCCCATCCATGGTCGAGGTAAAGTTTGGAGTAGGAATAGGGGCAAAGGACATGTTAGAGGGGTAGCTCCACCATAAGAGTAGACTAGACCGACTTCTCCAGAGCTCGTTCATGAGACAGAAGGGCAAATTGATCCTATTCTATAGTCCTTTTCCCTAGAGACTACACATTAGTTTAGGAGCTACTTATGAGGTTATTGGCCAAATTAGAGGGAGCTTCACCAGCCCCAACTATGATTGAGATACTAGTTTCTACCATATCATTTGGTCCTTCTAGTACTCTACCGAAGCTCGTTATGATTCATGTGGATCATTCTTCAGCTTCATTAAACCTTTCTATGACTGTTATCACTCCACTATAAGCATCTAGACTGAGTTTAAGTACTCAGATTCGAAGTCTGGTTATTGCGTCAACTATAGCACCTTCCTTGTTTATAATGCCACAATTTTAGTCCAGCCACGTCTATAACAGAGAAGAAGAGTTTTGAGAGGTTTTTATGGTTGGATTCGACATATTTTGATGACACTCTTAGAGATAGAGCTTATGATTTTCTGTCAAAGTGCGAGGATCGTTTATGTATCCTAGTTATTCTGGGGTCACACAGGGCTGCCTATACTTCATATCAGTTTACCAGCCTCACAAAAAAGTGGTGGAGGTCAGTGGTAGCTCATCGACTCGTTTGATCATTAGCCATGACCTACAGATAGTTTGTTGAGCTATTTTTTAAGAGATTCATTCCCTACAACCACTGAGACAACTGTTGAGATGAGTTTGATAGGATACAACAGGAATTTGTGTCTGTTTTATTTACTTCGAGGCTAGATTTAATGCCTTATCTTGCATTCCTACTGAGATTGAGAGGTTTCAACGTTTTCCAACGGCTTGGCAAGGTGTCTGCATGAGGCTACAACTTACTCGATATTAGTTAGAGGTACTTTCCAGAGTGTTGTGGATCATGCTCATATGACAGAGCATACCAGGTAAGATAGACAGGGTGGAGAGAAGAGGTTCTATTGACATGGACAATTTAGTAGGATCCGCCATATGACTGAGAGATTCAAAGGCAGAGCCATCAGGGTGAGGCAGTTCAAGCAATTCTCTTAGCATTTGATAGTGTTGAGAGATCTAGGTCTACTCAGGTGGGTAGTGCACCCAAGCATAGTGGTTCTTCAGCACAGTCATCTCTGGGGCAAGACCCCAAGGCTCGTTAAGTTAATGATGAGGTTGGGCACTTCATCAACTGTTGTCTATATTAGGTGTTTCCTACTCAAGCTTCAAGACCTCAGGCAACTATCGAAGATGCCTCTCAGGACATGAGGGGTGGTGCTAGAGAAGGTCATGGTACAGGGAGAGATGATGCCTGTAGAGGCCCACAGGCTAGTGGTAGTCTTAAAGTTTGCTATGCTATTCATAACAGGGCCGAGACAGAGATTTCTGATGTAGTTATAATAGATATGGTTCTAGTATACGACCATTCAAATTCAGTTTTGTTTGATGTAGGCTCTACATATTCATATGTGTTAGCATATTTTTCTTCTAGTATTGATATTATGTGTGAGCCACGTACTGAGCCTATTTGTGTTTCCACCTCGGTAGGTTAATCATTAGCGCTAAATAAGGTTTATTGGGGTTATGTTGTGAATTTTATATGGAGAGTTGTTGTTGCTAATCTGATATTATTGGATATAGTTAATCTCGATGTGATTTTGGGTATTGAATGGCTTTTTCCCTATCATGCTATTCTTGACTATAATATGAAGACCATGACCTTATCGTGCCTCAATTTGACCCAGTTGATATGGATTAGAGCACCTAGCTCCTATCCTAAGGGTGTTATTTCTTATATGCAGCTCATGGAGAAAGGTTTCTATGAAAATTTAGCTCATTGTCGGGGAGTTTCTCAGGAGCCCTAATCATTGGAGAAGACCAGGGTTGCTAGAGTGTTTATAGATGTATTTCTGACTGATTTTCCTGGTGTTCCTCCAGATTGTTATATTGACTTTGCTATTCATATTGAGCCGAGCACTTATCCCATATCTATTGCTCCATATCAGATTGCTTTGGCTAAACATAAGGTGTTAAAGTAATAGTTGAAATATTTATTGAAGAAAGGTTTTATCCGTTCAAGTGTATCTCCTTGGGGTACTTTTGTATTATTTGTGAAGATGAAGGATGGAAATTTTGCATATACATATTGACTATTGTCAGCTTAACAAAGTGACCATTGGGAACAAATATCCCTTGCCTTCCATTGATGATATTTTTGACCAGTTGCAGGGTGCCTCAGTGTTTTCCAAGATAGACTTAAGGTTCGAGTATCACCAGTTAAGAGATTAAGAGTCTGATGTCCCAAAGACAACTTTTAGGACCCCCTATAGGCATTATGTGTTTGTGGTTATGCCATTTGGGTTGGCTAATGCCCAACCTCTTTTATGGAGTTAATGAACTGAGTGTTCAGGCCTTATTTAAACATCTTTGTGATTATGTTAATACATAATGTCTTGGTTTATTCCAATAGTGAGACAGAACATGTTCGACATTTGAGGACTATTCTTCAGAGATTGAGGGAAGAAAAGTTGTATGCTAAGTTCTTAATATGTGAGTCTTGGCTTGAGTTTATTGCATTTCTTAGCCATGTTATGTCAAATGAGGGTAATACGTTTGTTCTGACTAAGGTAACAACTGTTCATTATGGGCTAGGCCTATTTTGGTACTAAGATTTGTAGTTTCCTTGGGTTAGTGGGGTACTATCGGCATTTTTTTGGGGTTTCTCATCTATAGCAGCCCCATCGACTAGATTGCCTCAAATGGCTATAGTATTAAGTGGTCGAATTATTGTGACTGAGCTTCCAAAAGCTTAAAGATTTGTTGACCTTAGGAGCTATTCTTGCTTTACCCAAGGAGGGAGTTCCATTTGTGGTATATTGTGATGCTTCAGGTGTGGGTTTGGGTTGTATATTGATGCAAAAGGGGTGAGTGATAGCCTATGCTTCTAGACAGCTAAAGGTTCATGAGAAGTACTACCTAACCCATGACCTGGAGGTTGCTTCAGTTGTGTTTGTGTTGAAATTGAGGTGACATTATCTTTATGTGGTCCATTATGAGATCTTTATCGATCACCAGAGTCTCGAATATATTTTTACTCAGCCTAATATGAACATGCAATAGCCTAAGTTGTTGGAGTTCCTTAAGGAATATGATATCTCTATTCTCTATCACCATGGGAAGGCCAATATGGTGGTAGATGCTTTGATCCTAAAGGCTACTAGAATGGGGATTTTGGCATTCCTGAGGGCTGAGGAGAGGCCATTAGCTCAAGAGGTTCGATCATTTTCTTGGCAGATGGTCTTTCTGACATTTCTCCCCCTTAGTGTATTTTGGCGTTCGTTGAGGCTAGATCTTCTTTGCTTGAATAGATATGTGCTCACTAGTTAGAGGACCCTAGATTATCCTTGATTCATGATAAAGTGTTCAGATGTGAAGCCAAGGTGGGTGTTATTGGTGCTAATGGTGTATTGAGGGTTAATGATAGAGTTTGTGTGGCTAAAGTTGGGGATTGGGTGAGATTGATATTAGAGGAGGCCAATTGTGCTAGATATTCCATCTATCCGGGTGTGGCTAAGATGTATCATGATTGGCAACAACATTATTGGTGGTTTGGCATAAGGAGAGACATAGCTAAGTTTGTGGCTATGTGTTTAAATTGCCAGCATTTGAAGTACGAGCATCAGAATCCTAGTGAATTGATGCAATGGATGTCCATTCTTGAGTTGAAGATAGAGAGAGTTATTACGGATTTTGTCACATGTTTACCCATGGCCTTGGGAAAGTTTGATTATGTTTTGGCAGTTGTTGATCAACTAACCAAGTAAACGCACTTCATACTGATGAAGACTAGCTATAGTGTGGAGCAGTTGGCTAGGTTGTATATTAGGGACATTTTCAAATTGCATGGTGTGCTAATATCTAACAGAGGGTCTATGTTTACTTCTCACTTTTTGAGGACTTTACAGCATGGTTTGGGTACTAGAGTAGATTTGAGTTCAACGTTTCACCCCCAAACTGATGGTCAGGTAGAGTTTACATATAACAATAGTTACCATTCCAGTATCCAAATGGCACTGTTTGAGGCGTTGTATGGCCGGAGATGTAGATCACTTATTGGGTGGTTCGATTTAAGTTCGCTTAAGGTGTTAGGTGTTGATTTGCTTCACGATGCCCTGCACTGGGTTTGACTGATTAAGAGTAGACTTTTGACATCCCAGAGTTACCAGAAGAGTTATGCTGATAAAGGTGAGGCCTTTGAGTACTCCGTTGGTGACAATGTTTGGAAAAATGTCTCACCTATGAAGGGTGTGATGAGATTCGAAAAGAGGGGCAAGCTTAGTCCTAGATTCATTGGCCCTTTCGAGATTTTGAGAAGAGTTGGTAAGGTAGACTATGAGTTGGCTTTACCATCAAGATTGTCTTATGTTCATCTAGTTTTTCATGTTTCTATGTTGTACCGGTATATTCCAGATGAGTCCCATGTGATTTCTTAAGACTCTTTTGAGTTGGGTCCAAATTTGTCCTTTGAAGAGGAGCTTATAGCTATATTGGATTGGCAGGTCCAAAGATTGAGATCCAACAATATACCTTCTGTGAAGTTTTAGTGGCGGCACCATTCTGTTGATGAGGCCACTTGTGAGTTGTAGTCTGACATTCGGGCCGAATATCCCAGCCTTTTTGAGGCTTCTGGTACTCTTCTTTTCCTTATGTTCGAGGATGAACATTCTTTTTTGTGGTGAATGATATATTAACCTAGTTGGTCTTTTTTGGCTTTATCTGTAAAATTACCATTTTACCCTTTTATAAGTTGTTTTATGTCTACTTTGGACTATTTGAATTGTTAGAATTTAAACCCTGAGTTTTAAAATTTGAAATTATGAGTTTGGTCTTTTTGAAGGCTTAAGTTGTTGAAAAAATGAGTTTTTGTGTCAATATGTGTTTAGGAGGTTAGATCGGAGATCCATCAATTCAATTCTCCGAAATGTTGAAATTAAACTATAGGAAGTTGCACAATTGAATTTGGAGTTTAGATGAGGTTTTTACTCCCAAAGTTGTGATTTTAGTCATTTACAGAAGAAAAGTTTGACTTTGTCAATATTTGGAGTTTGAAAGCTCGAATCAGAATTCTGATAGTTCTAATAGTTCCGGATAGAAAGGAATTAGGTTATCCGGTGATATTAAGTTAGAGAATCATTGGGAACATAATATCCTAGTTTGTATCCAAATTAATTAAACTCTTGGGTTAGTTAGAAATATATTTTACTTGTTATTACAATCCCCCCCCCCCCAATTTGTGGAGATAAGTTGGTTAATAACCCAAATTCCATAATTGAGTTCTTCTAAGTCTACCATATTCCCTTAGGTTCAACCCTAACCATGCTTACGTTGTATATCTTAACATTGACCATTTTAGCCTTAAAAATATGGTGTAGCTTAGGCAACATCAGTAATGCATTTTGCTGAAAAAGGCACGTTATTTCCCCGGTATGCAGGTCCTTATGAGATAGTCGAGCGGATTTGGTAAGGTGGCCTATATGTTGGTTTGCCTTTAGATATCAGTTCTATTCACTCGATTTTCTATGTGTCAATGTTGAGGAAGTTGATTGGTGATCCTAGTTAGAATATGCCTTTGGAAGGTTAGAGGTTGAAGAGAACTTGACTTATGACATGTTATCAGTTGAAATTTTTGTTAGACAAGAGAAATCTTCCCAACAATTGTGTGGCTTTGGTTAAAGTGCTTTGGAGGAATCAACATATGGAGAGTGCTACATAGGTTGTGGAGATGAATATAAAAAGGTGATATCCCTATGTTTTCCAATCTACTTAAGCCTAAGGTATTAGGCTTTTCATTTTCCAAATGGTCCTACTTCTTTCATTCTTACCTTTTCATGACATGACATGCATACATGTGCACGAAATGGTTTAAAATGTGCTTTTACATGAGTTTTAATGATTTTACGATTTTCAAGTGATGAGTTATGCATTTTGTCTTCATGTTGAAATGTTTCATGTTTAAGTCAAGCCTTTTAAGTCATGTTCTAGCTCATTCGAGTATGAGCATTCCCAAGGGGGAGATTATGTAAAGACCCACACCTCGGGAGGTTTTAAAGATACTTGAATATTGAATTTCTAACGTGTTGATCAAGGTGACACTCCATGGTCACATCCACAAGTCGTGGAGGCTGCCTAGGGGTGGCCATTGGCCTTGTGTGTGGCATGACCTGGCTTGTGGTGGAGTTCAAGACTAAGTGGCCCTACACTGAGCCCTTCACAACTTGTGATAATCACCACTGGTCGTGAAAGTGGCTTGTGGTAGGTGCTCTTGGCTTGAAAGCCACTGTGCGACTAAGGCACTTACCATGGACGCTTGTACAGGTCGTACAATCCACCATGGATTGTGGTGGAGTCTCATGAAGATGTTAGTATTGGAAATGTTCCAAGTATCAAAGTACTATCTCAGACTTGGGACCTTTTCATGGACACTTTGTACGGTCTATAAACCTTTGTACGGACCATGGTGCCCTTTTATAAGACCCCTGGACTCTTTTTAAATTCTGCCTCATTAATGGTCCATTTCTAATTACGGTTCATTCTTATGGCCTTGTATGACATTCTAACCTATCCTAAAACCCTGAAAGGGGCATACATTCCTTCATCTCATTTCAACTTCATTCATTATACTTAGACTATAGACTTTATACTCTCCCAAAAGTTCCTTTCTAATGTGACATTGAAGATTAAATTTGAAATTCAAGGGAGGCTTTCTCCTAAAATCAACTTCTTCTTAACCATTCTAGCTTTCCCAGGGCACGTAGAATTTATTCATGATTCCTTTCAATCATGGACACCCCAAAAACTTTTTACTTCCTAATTTATGGTTTTTATGCTTGCTTTGAATATGGGTTTAAAAGGGTTGATTTGTTTAAATAGAGTCATGGGTTGTGTTTAATTGATGTTTTAAATATGATTTAAGACCTATTATATTGGATAACATTGATTTTATGAAGGTTTGAATTTACATGTTTTCTTCTTATTGTGATGTTTTAACTATGAATTTCTAATACCCATGCAATTCCCTTAATCCTCATGGCATATTCTTGCATAAACAAGTATTTCATGAGATTTATGATGTAGATTAAGACTCAATTATGATTATGACTATGTTTTCAATCAAGTATAGTTATGACATGACATGTGATCACATAATATATATGATATGGCTTTTAAGTAATTATGGGTGTTTACACTATCATATATAAGTATGAATGAGTTGTCCCTATGCATATAAGTATGAATTGAAGCGCGATATGACTTTTTTAGTCCAAGTATGCATCATTATGGATTTTGATTTAGCCTTTAAGCCTAAGTATACATTGCTATGTTTTGAAAAGACATGCTATTTTTGAAGAATGTATATATGTATGTATTCTCGTGGGATGATGAATTAGCACCAAATGTGATTGGAGGGATGGGGGGACTATCCCCAAGCTCCCTTATATAAAGTCTCCTTTCGTATAACTATGTGCCAAACATAGGTTCATCTTTATGACCATGATTATATTCTAGATCTACCTTTGCCAAGTAGGTCACCTCTTTATCCATTGTAGGGAAGATGATGGAGTTCCAAGAAATAACTCACTTAGTTTTATGTCGGTTGAGGTTACATCCCTGCGATGTTCATGTATATTGTGGCATTAATGCATCATGGATTTAAAGCATATTGTTATGATATCCTTTCTTATCTACTTCCTTTTATATATGTGCCTTTGTCATCTAACATTGATTGACAGGTTATTCATATTCAAATGTATTGCATGCCCGCATACTTAACAAACGACTGCCATGACCCAAGCCTAAGGCCTAGACGTGACATAGGGAATGGAGAACCCGAAGGGACCCCAATAAAGCCTCTTCACTTGTCAGTACACATCATCGGTTGCGGAAGCATATAAAGACATAAAGTAAGATAAAGGGGCAATGGGGCTAAAGGAATGCTTGCTTAAATATCATAATCAAGAGGCAAGAGTCAAGCTCATAACATAAATACATAAGTTGTCCAACAAACATCTCTAAGTACATAGATAGAGCAGGGGCCAAGACAATACTACTAGGGTTACCCCCATAGTCAATAGAACACAAGAAAGTGTTTCAATACATAAATAATAGCAACATAGACTAAGGTCCCGGAAGTGGAGGACTCACCAACTAACTTTGAGTAGGACCGATCTAGCCACGTGGAGGAGGAAGATGATCAACTTGAGCACTGGTTCCTACGTGGTGATATCATGCAGGCAAGAGTATATGTTTGTACGTTTGAATGTACTAAGTATGTGGGATACAATGAGACAAGAAAGAGGATCATGATCAAAATGCATAGCAATAGGCAATGGGCATATTATAACAAGATAGCATGTATGAACAATGCTAGAGTAAATCATGCTTAAATAACTCATGCTCATAAAAGGTATCATATGTGAAGAATAAACCAAGCTAGATTTCCAAGGTATACACCCCTTGAGGTTAGTGATGATGTCGCCCCATCACTTAGGTGGTGAAGTTCTAACCCTTCACTCAGTTGGTGATAATGCCGCCCCATCACCTAGGTGGAGAATGTTGGTGATAATCCTGCCCCATCACCAAGGTAGAGAAGTACTAACCCTTTCCTCAGTTGATGAGTACTGAATCCCATCTCGGTTAGTGATGATGCCACCCCACACTAGGTGGAGAAGTACTAACCCTTCCCTCGGTTAATGAGTACAAACCCTCATCTCGATTATCCGGGTTCTTAGATCCCCTAGATTGAGCATGTGCTAATGCAATACTTTATATATAATTCATCATTAATATAAGCTCATATCATCATTATAACATCAATCATATCATATCTCATTCTTTGGACCTTCATTTCTACAAGAAACCCTAGTTGGACATTTTATCAAACACTTGGAGGGTGTGTAATGGGGGTAGAAGACCATGCAATTTAGAGATGAAATTACGTAAGAAAATTTGTTGTAAAACCATCTATCAACACCTTGCAACACCCCCAAGATATTCAGATCAAGATCACTCATCAAATCCACCATTAGATCCCAGTTTTGGAGCTCAACGCATGTAAAAGTAACCATACTTTCATGAACTAAAATCACTGTTCAGTAAATTTCTCATCATATAAAACCCACAAGTAAAATCAACTTTTATTCATGAAGTATTAGTAAAAAGGATGCTTAGATAGCATGGGTGGAAGGACCCAATGGTTCAGCGCCACATACCTTAGCTTTGGAGAAGTTCTTGGTGATGTTTTAAAATAGAGGCTTGAAGCTTGAAGAAAATCCTTAGTTCCGGATGAGGGTTTTGAGGCTTGAATTTTGGAGTGAAAATATGGCTAAGTGTTTTGGGGAGTATTAGGAAATGGTTAGGATAATTGGACCGCACCAATAAAACACTGCTAGGAAAATACACCTCTCAGCGTTGCGGAGAGGACATGGAGAAGGAGTTACACATGAGTGCACCCTTGGTGTGTCGCGGAGGCAACGCAGAAAACTCACTGGGATTTGCACTTTCAAAAATCAAAATTGCTATTCTTTCGCTCTTAAATCGGGGTTAGACCCTTTTTCACCTATTTTGACCCCTTGTTCAAAAATGTGAAGTCGGATTTTCAAAATAACGAATGGATTTTTAGATATATGGAAATTAAAATTCTGGGTATTCTGATGCACGTTTTGGGGCACTTTTTGGGGTCGTTACAATATCTCCTCTTTGGGAAAATTCGTACCCAAATGTAAAATAGATGTATAAGACAAGAGTGATCATGAACAAATCATCCCTAACAAGAATACAACATAACATGTAAAAAACCATTTTCAAATTCTCAACATAAGTGTAAAATCATCATAAGTTTACCAACTTAAACAAGCTGCATATGAATGACATAGGGGCTGAATTGTAAGACTTGAAATCACATATAAGACTTTGGATTAGTACCTTAGGCTTGAGTGGAGTTGAAAAGATAAGGATACCGCTTTTGCATGTCTGTTTCGGCCTCCCATGTAGTACTTTCAACTTGTTGGGTCCTCCAAAGGACCTTAATAGATACCACCTCCTTGTTCCCCAATCTCTTTACTTGCCTATCCAAGATCTTAACTGGAACCTTCTCATAAGTCAAGTTATCCTCAACAACACTGACAACATCAAGAGGCATAATGGCATTAGGATTACCAACACATTTTCTCAACATAGAAATATGGAATACTGAATGGAACAAATTCATTTCACTAGGAAACTTCAACTCATAAGGTACCTTTCCAAGCCTCTCCCTCACCTCATAAAGACCAACATACCTTAGGCTCAACAGCCCCTTTTCACCAAAATGGACCACACATTTCATTGGAGAAACCTTCAAATAGACCCAATCACCCACTTGGAACTCTAGGTCCTTCCTTCTTACATCGACATAGGATTTTTGATGACTTTGGGCCATTCTCAACCTTTTTATAATCATCTTAACCTTCTAAAGAGCCTCCATAACTAGATCCGGCCCCAATAAAGCCACCTCTCCAACCTCAAACCAATCCACTGGCAATTTGCAATGTCTCCCATAAGGAGCCTCAAAAGGAGCCATACCAATGCTAGAGAGACAACTATTTTCTAGGAAAACTCAATAAATGGAAGATGGTCATCCCAACTACCATTAAGCTCTAAGACATAAGCCCTAAGCATATCCTCAAGTGTTTGAATTGTCCTTTCGGCTTGGAATCCATTTGAGGGTTGAAGGTCGTACTAAGGTGAACTTTGGTACCTAGCCCTCTTTGAAAAGACTTCCAAAAGTGTGAAGTAAATTGTGCACCACGATATGATATAATGGATAAAAGAACTCCATGTAACCTCACTAACTCATGGATATACAACCTTGCATACTCTTCAGACCTATATGTAGTCTTAACCGGTAGAAAGTGAGCTAATTTTGTCATCCTATCAACCACCACCCATATGGAATGAAAACCTTTCCTCGTCTTGGGCAACCCAACCACAAAATTTGTATTAATCACCTCCCATTTCCAAGTAGGAATCTCTATGTCTTGGGTTAGGCCACCCGACCTTTGATGTACAGCTTTCACTTGTTGACAAATATGGCAACCAGACACAAATTTAGCAATATCCTCTTCATGCCTCCCCACTACTACACATCCCTCAAATCTCTATAAGTTTTAGTGGAACCGGGGTGGATAGAAATGGAGAAGTATGGGCCTCATCAAGAATTCTCTCCCTCAAACCATCAACACATAGCACACACAACCTACCTTGGTATCTAAGGGTCCCATCTCCCCCTTGGGAGAAAACCTCTATTTTGCCCTCTTTCACCAAGGCCTTCAATTCAAGCAAGAAGAAGTCTAGATCTTGATTTTCTATCACCTCATCAACCAAAGAATATTTGGAACTATCAACAAAAATAACACCATTACCCACATCTTCCAACCTCACCCCTAATCTATACAATCTATGCACCTCTCTAACCATCTCCCTATCACCACTATCCATATGAGCTAGGCTACCCATAGACACCCGACTCAAAGCATCCTCCACAACATTTGCCTTACCTGGACGGTAATGTACATGCATGTCATAGCCCTTAAGGAGTTCTGGCGACCTTCTTTGTCTCAAGTTGAGAGCTTTTTGAGTGAAGAAATATTGAAGGCTTTTATGATCAGTGAAGACATCAATATGTCCCCATACAAATAATGATGCCAAATCTTTAATGCTAACACCATGATGACTAACTCAAGATCATGGGTAGGGTATTTCTTTTCATGGAATTTTAGTTTCCTAGAAGCATAGGCTATGACCTTACTTTTTTGCATTATCATAGAACCCAAACCAACTCTTGATACATCACAATACACAACAAAGCCCTCAAGCCCATCCGATAGTGATAATATAGGAGCGGACATAGGTCTATCTTCCAATGCTTGGAAGCTTTTCTCATATTCATCGGTCCACACAAACTTAACCTTCTTTTGAGTTAATTTTTTCATAGGAGAAGCAATGGAGGAGAATCTATTCACAAGCCTTCTATAGTAACCCAGAAGGCCCAAGAAACTCCTAATATCCAATAGGGTCAATGGTCTAGGCCAATTCCTAATCACATAGGTCTTCTTATGATCCACTTTAATGCCATCCCTCGACACTACATGACCAAACAATGCAATCTCCCCCAACCAAAACTCACACTTGTCATATTTAGCATACAATCTCTTCTCCCTCAATATTTGCAACACTACCCTCAAATGGCCCATATGTTATTCCTTAGTATGTGAAAAGATCAAATTATCATCAGTGAAGACCATAACAAAGGAATCAAGGTAGGGTTTGAAGACCCTATTCATTAGGTCCATGAAGATGGCCAGTGCATTCGTCAACCCAAAGGTCATCACCACAGATTCATAGTTCCCATTTCTAGTCCGGAAGGCCATCTTAGGAATATCATACTCCCTCACCCTCACTTAATGGTACCTGGATCGAACATCAATCTTAGAGAAAAAGCTAGCCCTTTGCAATTGTTCAAACAAGTCATCAATTCTCTAAAGAAGATACATATTCTTTATAGTGAGCCTTTTGAGTTGCCGGTAGTTAATAAACATTCTAAGTGACCCATTTTTGTTCTTTACAAATGACACTGGCACACCCCAAGATGATTGGCTAGGTCTAATAAATTCCTTCTCCAATAAATCTTTCAATTGTTCCTTTAACTCTTTCAACTCCGGCGGGCAGTACGGTAAGGGAGAGTGGAGATAGGTTGAATGTCGGAAAGGAGATCTATGCAAAAGTCTATCTCTCTTTTGGGAGGGACACCGGGAAGGTCATTTGGAAAGACATCAAGAAACTCACTTATAACTGGATCTGATTCAATAGAAGGGACCTTGGACTTCACATCTTTAACCCTCATAAGATGATACAAACACCCCTTGGAAATCAACCTATGGACTTTAATGCATGAGATGAACCTACCCCTCACTACCACGTCATGACTCTCCCACTCAAGGATGGGTTCATTTGTAAATTGAAACTTGACCCTACAAGTTCTACAATTAATAGAAGCATAATACGCACGCAACCAATCCATCCGAAGAATAACATCAAAATCAACCATATTTAATTCAACAAGATCACAAGGTAGAATGTTATGCAAGATACAAACCATACAATTTCTATACACCCTTCTAGCAACAATAAATGTACCAATAGGAGTAAACACCTCATATGACTCATGGAACAACTCTATCACAAGATGAAACTTTTTAGCAACAAAAGGGGGTTAAAAAGGGAAGGGTGGCACCCGGATCAATCAAAGCATATACATTAAGATCAAAGATTTTTAAAATACCAGTAACAACATCAACGGGGACCTCACCAACCCCTTGCCTCCCATGTAGACCATAAAATCAGTTGTGCCTTAGGGCACCACCTTGAGGACCACCTCTACCCAATGGAACCGTATTTTCACCCCGAACTTTGCTGCGGTTTCTTAAATAATCTACCTTCTTGTGACCAAGCACTCCACAACTAAAGCATGCATTAGAACCCTTCAAACATAGGCTATTATGACTCTTCCCACATGTAGGACACACATCATTAGGAATCACACCACCAATACCTTGAGGTCTAGAGAAGTCATTAGCAAACTCCCTGTTTGTAGCATGATGAGGTCTTTGGCCCTGATGAAGTCTAACACTCTTTTAGAACTTGCCCTCAAAATGGGCCCTCGTTGCCTCATAGCCCCTCCTCTTCCTCAACTTTTCTTCTTCTATTTGCTCCGCATATGTCATCAACTGAGACAAGTCCATGTCACCAATAAGCAAGACGGACCGACATTCTTCACTCATCAAGTTGGAGAACCTCATAACAATCATATTCATCCTTGACCTAGGATCGACACCCAAGTGAGAAGCATACTTTGCAAGTTAATTAAATTCGAGGGCATACTCCCTCACACTCATAGTACCTTGTTTCAAATTCATAAGCTTTACCAACTTTGCTTCCCTAAGCTCAAGAGGGAAGAGCGGATTAAGGAAGGCCAATTTAAATTCCTCCTAAAACACAACATGGACATTACCTTTCTCACCCTCCCATTGATCATACAAAATTTGGGCTACTCCTTTGAGTTGGTATGCCGCCAACTTCGCCTTTTCATTCACCCCAACACCCATGATATTCAAGATTTTGTCGATCTCATCAATGAACTCTTGTGGATCTTCATCCATCTTTGACCTATGGAAAATCGAAGGTTTCATCCTCATGAAGTCTCTTGTCCTAGCTCACGGGGTAGTAGCGTGAGGGGCTTGGGCCCCTTGTTGGACTTAGTTGGCTACCACTTTGGTAATCATGGTAAGAGCATCCCGGAGCTTACTATTCGTAGGTTGCTCCTCGGGAGTTTGGGACCATCTTCCTCTAGTGTTTGGGATAATCTATCATAGCAAAGAATAGTCCTTAGGGGGAAATACTCACCACAACTCTATAGCATGACTTAGCAAGAGTATGACCGATCTAGCTACGTGGAGGAGGAGGATGATCAACTTGAGCACTGGTTCCTACATGGTGATATCATATAGGCAAGAGTATGCATTATAATGTTTGAATATACTAAGTATGTGGGATACAATGAGACAAGAAATAGTATCATGATCAAAATGAATAGCAATAGGCAATAGGTATGTTATCGCAAGATGGCATGTATGAACAATGCTAGAATAAATCTTGCTTAAATAATTCATGCTCATAAAAGGTATCATATGTGTAGAATAGACTAAGCTAGATTTCTAAGGTATAAGCCCCTTGAGGTTAGTGATGATGCCGCCCCATCACGTAGGTAGTGCAGTACTAACCTTTCACTCAATTGGTGATAATGTCACGCCATCACCTAGGTGGAGAAGTACTAACCCTTGCCTCAGTTGATGAGTACTAACCCCCATCTCGGTTATTGATGATGCCGCCCAATCACTAGGTGGAGAAATACTAACCTTTCCCTTAGTTAATGAGTAGAAACCCTCATCTTAGTTATCCGAGTTCTTAGTTCCCCCGGATTGGGCATGGTCTAATGCAACCCTTTATATAGAATTCATCATGAATATAAGATCAATTTATCATCATAACATCAGTCATATAATATCTCATGCTTTGGACCTTCATTTCTATAAGAAACCCTAGCCAGACATTTTATTAAACACTTGAGGGGAGTGTAATGGGTGTATAAGACCATGCAATTTAGAGATGAAATCATATAAGAAATTTATTTTAAAACCATGAATCAACACCTTGCAACACCCCCAAGACATTCACATTAAGATCACTCATCAAATCCAACATTAGATCCAAGATTTGGAGCTCAAAACATGCTAAAAAAACCATACTTTCATGAACTAAAATCACAGTGCAGTAAGTTTCTTATCATATAATACATACATGTAAAATCAACTTTAAATCATGCAACATTAGTAAAAAGTAGGCTTAGGCTCTATGGATGGAAGGACCTAATGGTTCAACACCACATACCTTTGATTTGGAGAAGTTCTTGGTAAAGTTTGAAAATAGAGGCTTGAAGCTGGATGAAAATCCTTATCTCCGAATGAGAGTTTTGAGTCTTGAATTTTGGAGTGAAAATATGGTTAAGTGTTTTTGGGAGTATTGGGAAATGTTTAAGATGATATAATGGTGAAACTTGGCTAAGTATAGATAAAAACACGCTTGGAAAAATTTGAGCTAAAAAGTTAGAATAATTTGAGCGCACAAGAAAAACACTGCCAGGAAAATACACTCTGTGGAGAGGACACAAAGAAGGAATTACATATGAGCATGCCCTTGGCACGTCGCGGAGGTAATGCCAAAAGCTCATTGGAATTTGCACTTTCAAAAATTGAAATTGCTATTCTTTCGCTCTTAAATCGGCATTAGACACTTTTTCACCAAATTTTGACCCCATGATCACAAACATGAAGTCAAATTTTCAAAATAATGAATGGATTTTTAGATATATGAAAATTAAAATTTTGGTCAATTTGAGGAACGTTTTGGGGAACTTTTTGGGGTCATTACACATACTAATGTATACTTTACATGATCAAACCATGTAGGGACTAGAGGCTATCCCCATCCAACTCTTGACTTTTAGCTTGGAGTTTCTTAAGGATTACTAGTGGTGAGTCCTTTGCTTTAAGGAGAAGAACCATAATTTTATCAACATATTGTGCCATGCTTACAAATGTCATTATTTTGAGGATGATCCTAGGATATGTCTTGGTCCCCATCATATTCTATATTAGAGGAATTGTTAGACATCTTGATATCGTACATATGTTCATGTTATGTTAGAGACAATATGACTATGCACTATGCTATGATCACATGATTATGTTAAGATATGATGATGTTTGAAGTCCTACGCTCCTTCTATCCCTATAGTGTGAGTCATACTTACTCACCACTTAGTTCTTATGGTATGTGCTATGTGATCATGTAAATACTTTCCCCTGTGACATCCCTCCCCCCCGCTTACGTCCCGAATTCCCATATATTAGTCTTATATGTGAATTGTATGATAATGAGTCCCTTAACCCTTATCCCATATCTTGAGTTATCTATCCCTATCCTTAGTCTCACAGGATGATTAGGGTTAGTATAACTACACGCTTCTGAACTAATGATGTGTGTATGATAGCTATGAGGCTTGTTAGGGACTTTCGGGTCCCTATTAGCATATGTCACACCTAGGTTGTAGGCTTGGGTTGTGACACCTTGACCCAAAGGAAATTGGAGTATTTTAGGAAGGTGAATCATGTGTTACCAAAATAGCCCTTAGAAACAGGTACGACTAGTAGATTCACTTCGTGGATGAGGTCCAAGAATATGAGAAAAATGGCCAAGTGTAGAAAGACTTCACGAATCCAACCAAGACTGTAGACAAAATATGGACCATAAAATGGTTTCGTGCTTTTGAGACCAGCAAAATCAGTTTGAAGGATTCAGCGGAGTTACCAAAGATAGGAGTTACGACCGTTAAATGGGGTTTCGTAGGTTGAGTCCTGCAATTTTAATAAGGTTTGTTTGGTCAATTTCATCATTTCTATTCCTAAAACCTATCATTTTGGGATAAAAAAAGGACCCTAAACTAGCCTTAAAGCCCTAAGTCCCTCATTCAACAACTCATTCTTCCACTCTAAATTTTCTTGAAGGCCATACTCTTTTTAGAAAAGGGCATGCAAGCTAGGGATTTCAAGGTTCATCTCAAGAGATTCAAATTCCTTCCCTCCTAAGGTTTTTGAGGTATATGAGCTTTATTTATGGGTACCCTTCAATCCATAAAGTTTCTTTTTAAGAATTTGACATTTTCTTTAAGTTCCTTTAAGATATTATGCATGCTTATGATGATTTCATGATTTTTAAGTTGTTAAATGTTACTCATGATATCCTATGATGATTTACTATGTATAAGCATCTTTTGAGCTACTCAAGAAGGACACAATTATGAGTTCTGATAATGATGATGTGTGGGCGTTTTCATTGGTCCTTAAAAGAGAAATTTCCTCATGTTTTATGTGATTTATGATTGTTCCATTTAAAAAGCCTAGATGACTGAATTTTCAAGTATAGCTTTGGATGATTTGTGTTAATGATAAGGGCATTAAGTTAAGTTTCAAAGTGATGATTTGTCAAATACATAAGCATTTTGACAATTGCCCTAAAGATGTTTAAGAAAGGTCCCCAAGAAGAAAAGACAATTCTCAGTTGGTGGTTTCTAAGTTTGAGCTACTCCAATGACTGATACTTATGATTCTAAGTAATATTGTAAAGATTTAGTGGGATGACTTAGCACCGACTAGACTTGAGATTGGGATTCATTCTGTTAGTTGATGCATGACCTGATAAAGCTAAATATTAAAGTCTTTTACTATGTGCCACTAGAGGAGCCCTTGCAGGCTTGGCTACTGAATGCACGTAGGCCATTTATGTTATTAAGATACATGCAAAGTTGACAGAGCTCTATCCGGTATGTGGTCTCGCCATGCCAATGTAGGGGGCTTTATTGGATTCCATTAGTAGCTCACATAATCTTATATGTCAGTTAAGGTCTACTCCGACATATTTATGATCATAGGATATGTTTCCATTACATGTGCTTTCTCATATATTGACTCTTATTCATATTGAATTATTTTCCATGTGCATGCTTAAACTACTTTATGTATCTTTCATCTCATAATACTTGCACATATGTAATGTCATATGTATGAGTGATGGCATCACAATTACATTCATGTAGTTCATCTCACATGTTTACTACATGCCAATGTACTAAGAAATATTTTGCCTGGATGATTTAATGATGTAGGGACAGGCACTCCCCTACCAGTTCGTGGCTAGTATTTAGCATTCAAGACTAGCACTTCTATTTTTTGTGAGCCCTTATTTTGAGACTTAACCATTTTCTGTTCTACCTTGTAGTTATTTTGAGATGACATATTTATGGCCCTTTTAGGGCATTTACTTTATATGTTGTACATTATGGAGTCTTTTCTATTTGATGGAAACAAATTGTTACCAGTTCCATTCATCGATATATTAGTTGGTATGCTTATGGACAAAGTATGTTAGTTATTCTTATTGATTTTTTTTAGTGTTGCTTCATTGATATAAAATGGCCCATAGTACCATTCCCCTTATTTCCATAATTGTTTTAAGTGTGTATGCCTATGAGGGTTTGAGATGCTTAAGATGGCTTTGGGAAGGTGTGTACAGGTATCTCATTCAACATGTGATGACTAGATCCCTAGGTCGGGTTGTTACACATCAACATAGGCCCCATGCAAGTAATGTCACCAAATCTTCAAGTCAAACACTCCTATCGCAAACTCAAGATCACGAGTCTAATAGTTCTTTACCATCAATTGTATTGAAGCATAAGCAAACACTTTACCATGTTTCATTAGCACACACCCCAAGCCAATCCTTGATGCATCACAATACACAATGAATCCATTATTTCCTTTCGGCAATGTCAAGAGTGGAGCCAAAGTTAGTTGATCCTTCAGTGTTTGCCAACTCTTCTGAAACTCATCATTCCATACAAACTTTGCCTTCTTCTGGGTCAACTTGGTTAGTGGGGACGAAATAGATCTAGAGAAATCTTTCACAAACCTTCTATAGTATCCGACTAGGCCCAATAAACTCCATATGTCCATAGGAGTCAATGTCCTCGGCCAATTTCTCACTGCTTTGATCTTCTTAGGATCAATATTAATGCCATCATGTGATACCAAATACCTACGAAAGGCAACACCACTTATCCAAAACTCGCAATTATAAAATTTAGCGTAAAGCCTTTGCTCCATCAAGGTTTGTAACACCACCCTTAAGTTCTCCATATGCGCTTTCTCACTTAGGGAGTAGATTAGGATGTGATCTATAAAAATCGCTACGAACATGTCAAGGTAGGGCTTCAACACCCTATTCATAAGGTCGATGAATATTTCCTATGCATTAGTGAGGACAAATGACATCACTACAAATTTGAAGTGACAATACCTAGTCCAAAATGTCATATTAGGAATGTCACCTTCCCTCACCTTCAATTGGTGATACCCGGATCTCAAGTCAATTTTGGCGGAGTATGTAGCCCTTTGTAGTTGATAAAACAAGTCATCTATCCTCAGGAGTTGGTCTTTTCTCTTGATAGTGACCTTGTTAAGTTACCCATAATATATGCACATACGGAGTAACCCGTCCTTCTTCCTCACAAACAAAAATTGGGGCACTCCATACTATTCCTAATGAATCCCTTCTCCAACAAGTCCTTCAATTGTTCCTTGAGTTCTTTCAGGCATAGGCCCAGACAAGACACCTTCCCACCTTCCTTCACTCCGCAATAGCCCGACGTGTATCATATTGAATTGAGCCTTTGTACCGGACCGGGGGACAGAAAGGTTGCTTGAAAGGGCCTTTTCTTAATCCTTGAGGCCGTCTACATGAAACATGAATGAAATCCTTATGTTTCGGCTTGAGGATGTAGACATCTGAAACAAGATTCTATTGCTACAAGCCCACGGCGGAGCACTTCTAAGGCTTGGTGAGCTAGGTTTAGTGATTGGGGCGGACTTCTATTCTATACCTGTTTGATATTGATCCCCAAATAAAGATTTTTTCAGGTGATTGTGTGATAAATTTTCTTCATCTCAATCATTCAAGAGTTTTCTTGAACTGGCTTGAAGCGAAGGAAGGTATTTAAGACCCTACGTGCTAAGGCAGTAATCTCGACGGAGATTAGGATGAGCTTTGATGAATAAAAGAGGAATTGTTAGAAATTCTCATAGGTGAAGAAAATCAAACCTATTTTCAGACAAAGAAGATTAAAAAAGAAAACTAAGTGGCTAGGAAAGCTTCAGAGATTCTATGGGAAATTGAAAATGTCGTCTCTTATCGAGTCCTCTGTGAGTGAGGATACTCCTTATTTTCTTATTATAGAGATCATTCTTAGGATAACCTATGGATAGTTAATATATACTTTCCTATTCATACTATTGGCTCTATATTGATTAGGGAGAATATGAGTATGCCCTCTCTGGGGCCCATGCCAGATCTCGATTTCCTAGATAACTTCCCGAAGTTCTTTGGTGCAGGATCTTATTATGCGGAAGACTTTCAAAATCTCTGCACTGATCATTCTATCGAGGGTGAGACAGTAGTAGCACATAAGAGGGGCTATTTGTCAAAACATTTGACGGATTAGCTCTGAGTTGAGGCAGTTTACCCCTTATGACTTATGCCCATTCCTATGGTAGGACTCACCGAGTGACTTCGAGGCCTAAAATTCCCTACATCCCTTTGTCCAAGGATTAGCAAAGCTTGTCTGAAAGATGACTTCCCTTGATCTGCTTATAGACGCAATAACTAGGCATGAGATGTTCTTATTCATGGATGAGTATAACAGATATAACCAAATCAAGATGAACCCTGTGGATGCGGAAAAGACTGCCTTCTGAACTCCGAAAGGTAACAACTATTACACAGTTATGCCTTTTGGTTTAAAGAATGTTAGTGCTACTTATCAACGTGCTATGACTACTATTTTTCATGATATGATGCATGAGGAATTGAAGGATTACGTTGATGACATAGTAGTTAAATCCAAGCAAAAGAAAGATCATATAGAAGTGTTTCGTCGAAACTCTGCAGGATCCATTCTATGTAAAAGGATTGAGATAGGTTGAATGTAGGGTAGGAGACCTATGCCAAAGTCTATTTTCCTTTCGGGAGGAACACCAGGTAACTCATCCGGAAGGATATCATGAAACTTAAAACAATGGGGATTGACTCAAGGGAAGGAAGTTTAGAAGTGACATTCTTGACCCTTACCAAATAATATATGTACCCCTTAGAGATCATTTTCTGGGCTTTCATGAAAGAAACAAACTGACCTTTACATGAAGAGTTACTACCCTCCCACTCAAAATAGGTGCATTTGGGAATTGAAAATTCACTCTACGGTTTCTATATTAAATTAAAGCACAGGAGGCATGCAACCAATTCATCTCATGTATTACATCAAAATCAACCATGGAAATCCAACTAGGTCATAAAGGACCACTTTAGGCGAAAGAGAGAGGATAATTTCTATAGACCCTTCATGCAAAAATTGACTCTCCTACAAGAGTATTTATTTTATAAGGATCATAAAGGACCTCAGGGTATGCATGAAATCTATTTGCAAGAAAAGGGGTTACAAATGACATATTTTCTCCCAGATATGATAATTCATATGTATGAAAATTTTAAAGTCTCAACATACCAGTGACAACATTCATAGCTCTTCAACCTCTTGGGACCTTGCACCAGCAATCTACAATCCTCGGCATGATGTCTGGGCTTCCCACACTTTAAGACAACATTTGAACCAGCTAGACGCTCTCCCTTGTGGAACCTGCAACACTTCGGGCTACTCTAGGTTTGATGCTTAGGAGTAACCTCCTTTTCTTTAGTGGTCTGGGGAGAAGGTGTGTTGGTGGACCCTTGTCCACCTTGTTTTTGGCCACTTTGGAAGTTGTGATCTCTGCTCCTTTGGTGTGAATATCGCCCTGCATCTACCCGGGCCCTCTTGGACTTCCTTGCTCTTTCCCTTAGCTTCTCCTCCTCTATTTTCTTGGCATAAGTTATTAATTAGGAGATACCTATCTCCTTCACTAGCATGGCTGTCATACATTCTTTTGACAACAAATCTAAAACAATGAAAATAAACTTGCTCATACGAGCCCTAGGATCCACAGCCCTAAAATGAGAATACATGGAGATCTTAGTAACCTTGAGGGAATACTCCCTCACACTCAAGGATGCTTTCTTGAGATTTGATGAATTCATGAACTTTGGCCTATCTAAACTCAATCGAAAGAACTATTCAAAAATGGTGCCCTTGACTCTTCCCATCAAATTGGACCTACTCCTTTGCACCTCTCATCTGCCCATTGCTCGCACAATATTTTGGCTACCACTTTTATTTGGTAGACCACCAACTCAGCCTTTTCCTTAGATGGAATACCCATACTGCTACTGTCTGATAGGCCTCATCAATGAAATTAATGAGGTTCTCTCAATCTTGGAACCATGAAACCTTGGAGGGTACAACCTAATAAAGTCTCCAAAACGAATGGATGGAGTAGGCACTTGGGGAGGAATAGAGATCTCGTTACTACATTTATTGGCCAATGATTGGGCCAACATAGTCGATGTGGCTCAAAATTCTATGTGAGACACTCCATTGTCTTGCTAAAGCGGATGGGCTTATTGCTCGAGGGTTCCTCTTTTATGTGGAGCTTTTCTTGGAGCCATGATCAAGAAACAATCAAAGAGACTATAATTAGTTATAGGTTAACCATAGTGGACTTTAAAGGCATGAAATGAACAACAAAGAAGAGAAGACTTCCCTAAATCGTCTCATAGCATCTCACTTAACGTAGTGGCGCGCTTCATATCCTTGAATGAGAATCGGCTTGATGTGCTATGCATGGATATTTGAGGAACATTTTAAAACCTTGTGCTCTGGTACCATGTTCATAATGACACGACCTAGGGCCTAGTCATCACACGACAAATAAGATATCCGAAGGCACCTCACCCAAGCCATCTTTAATATCTCAAGCATTCATAGGCATAGAACTAAACATTTGCAGAAGTAAGATAGTATGGGTCCATATTTTGACAATGAAGTGACATAAAAAAGGGAAACATACATATTTTTCCATGTAGCATACCGACTTAACCATGGATGGACGGAATCAGTATCAGTCGGGTTGGATCAAATAGAAAAGATTCAAAACATAAATAACATAGAATTAAAATCCTCAAAAGGTTAACATATACATAAATGTATGAAATACAAACCTATAATGAAAAATGGTAGAGAGTGAAACTAAGGCTCACCAGAAAAGTACTCGTCTTGAACTCTGAAACTAGCCAAGAGCCGGAGGAGGAGTACCTATCCCTACATGATTTAATCATATAGGCAAAATATGCATTAATACTTTTGAAATCTACAAAATTTGTGAGATCCAATGCAAACATGAAATTGTAATGCCTTCATTCTTAAGACAGTAAATGTGTATAAAATGAACTTTAGAATAACCATTGAAAAATGCTTAATGAGAGTAAGATCAACGCAATAAGAGGAAACATATGATGGAACTATATCATAGAGTCATAAACATGTGGGAGATAACCTTAATCGACATATAAGACCATGTCAGCTAGTACATGGAATCCAACATAACCCCTTATGTTAGTAATGTGCTATCAAAATACAACACATTTGGTACCTGAAATAAGGGATTTTGTGAGTTTTTAAAATGACTTTTTAGTGTTTTGATGTGTTTTTGTGTTACTCTTGCAGAAAAATTAAGTTGGCATGATTTTAAAGAAAAGTTGTAGATTTTGCTAAAGCATAGGACATGCGAACACACCTATGAGTCGTAGCCCAAGCTACGAATCATAGGGTGTGTCGTAGCAGGAAATAGAGACAAAAAATTTAGAAATTTACCAAGTGAGGGTTACTTCTATGACGCCATCCTTCGAGTCATATGACATACTAAGACTCGGATAGATGGACTCATAGCAAGAATCAGAGACTCAAAATGTTGGACCTAAAACTGAAGACCAAGAATATGAGACAAACATACTATGGGTACTACTAGTTCAGTGCAAGATGCCAAGAACCTGAAAGGAGACCCCGACTATGACTCGTAGGTCATCCTACGAGTCATATTTGCGAGACATACCAGCTATCAGTTGTCATTTCTGCATATTTTTAGTGTTTATTTATGTATACTATAAATACTTTAAGTAGTTTTTTCATTTGAAAGACCACATGCCAGACATTTAGAATTTGGCTCTAGAATATTCTCTCAAGAATATTTTAGGGTTTTACTTTAGATTGTTGTTTTCTCTTTGAAAATCCATTATGGGGATTGCAAAACTTGTGCTACCACTTTGGAAATCTATAAAGCTTGTAGGTTTGCAACTTGGGTGTCTTTAAATTTTATTGTTGTTGGTAAAATTCTCAACTATGTCATTTGATTGCATGTTTGTGTGTTTTGCCTTAGCCATAAGTAACTATACACCAACAACTTGGGGTAGTGGGAACTATGGGTAGTTTCTTGAGATGATCTAGATTGTTTGCATTTCTATGATTGGGATTTTGCATGTATTGTCTATGTCCCTTCACTATTAATGCTGTTTGGTGGTGGCCAACACCAAATCTCACCTACTATCATGATCCCGACCAATAGAGTGACGAATAGGAAAAGGGAAGTACATGACAGTACTCAGTTAATGTGTTCCTGTCTAATCGACCAATCCTAACCAAGGGGAGATTGACAGGGACAATAGGTAATGGTTAGTTGACATGCCATGGTAGTAGACCAAGCGCTATGGTGAAATTCGACTTTGACCTTCACAAGAGGGCTAGAGGAACCTAAGGAACTGTCCTGCATGCGAATCACCAATTGTAGTTATGTTATCTTGGTTAACAGTGTCAACAAACCATGGGGGACACATTTCCCAACTTGTCCCCAAAATTGAGTGTTTTCTCGCTTTTTAATTAGTGTTTATTTTTATTTTTTTGAATCACAAACCCCCTCCCCCCCATTCAGAGACTGTAGTCATAAATACTAGAAATGATTAGTATTGAAGTCTTGTAGTCAAAGCCCTGTATTCCCTGTGGATTAGACCCTAACCTCGGTTCGGTTAATTACTGATAGGGACTGCTTTCTTATTGGAGCTTGGACATCATCAAAAATTATGGTGCCGTTGCCGGGTAATATGAGTAGGTTTTGAGTAAATTTCACTATTAGTTAGTTATAGTGTTGATTTCTAGAGTCTCATGTATTTTACCCTTTTTTGTCAGTGATTCTAGGTGCAGGTCGGCTGGCACTATCACTAAGTAAAAGCTTTACATTGTAAGCGACTTGTTGGAAACTTTGCAGAGGCTGGCCCTATTTTATGGGCAAAGGTCAGAAGATCCTCAAATTCATCTACTGAATTTCACCCAAATGATAAGGGAGGTCCTTATGACAATACATCCTTCTTGGGACATCATGGCTTTTCAGGTTTTCCTTATGAATTTTTGGCATGAAGCTGCAAAATGGTGGTCAATCCTCACACTTGACGTTTGCTCAAACTGGGGGGGGGAAGTAAAGAGAGTCTTCCTCATGAACTTCTATAAGGAGTCCAACAAGCAACTGCTACAGAACAACAAAAGAATGCCAGGAGAACCTTTGGTAGTGGTTTGGGAGAGATACAAGAAGTGCTTGGCAGAAAATCAGAACCATGGTCTGACTAATGATGAATTGGTGGCTTGCTTCTACCGAGCACTAACCTTCAAACAACAAGGGCAGGCTGACACATTATTTGGAGGGAACTATTGGGAGTTTGTAAGACAACCATTTGATGAAATCATTGAGATTATGGACAAGCTATCTGGAATTGCCAAAGTCTACCAACCCCTTCAAGGGCAAGCCGGCCCAACCACTAGTGCATCTACGGAAGCCTCTAGTAAATCTAAAGGCAAAAATATTGCACATAGATGAGGTTACCCCACCAGTATTGTATTGCTGATAAGCTGACCCAGATTGAGCATATGCTTGAAGAAGTCCTGACCAAGGTGAATAAGCAAGATGACATTGTCAGGGAGATAAAGTCTGATGTCCTCAAATGTAATTGCAAAGTCTAACAACAAGCTATATCGATACAAAGTCTTGGTAATAGGATAGAGCAGCTCACTGAGCAACTATATGCAGTGCAAGATGAACAAAGGAAACATAGAAGATGCAGTGATGGAACTCATAGAGAAGTTTGATTATTCATGATGGCAAAGTACAGACATGATGTTAAACATGGCGCTTCTTAGGATGCAACCCAACCATCTTTTGCATGTTGTTTTATTTTGAGATAGTTTATCATATTTTGATTGCTGGCTAGTAAGTTAATATTATGTCACGAATGTAGATACTTTGAACCAGTTGTATCAATTGGAATTTTGGCATATTTTAGGTAATAGGTTGTAGGAACAAACTAAGTACTAAAGAATCGAACAATTAAGTTCAGATAAAGCTCATACGAGTAGTCTTATGAGTTGTAGTAAACGTTAGGACTTATAGTCATGCCTCATAGAGGGAAAAATGAGTACCAGAAGCCAACACACATATTACAAGCCAACCTTACAATTTATAGATCCCCCTATGAGTTGTAATTTGGGTTCATAGTGTTCAGGTATGAAGTCAAAATTTTTCCTAAGTGTTGGGTCTTCTATGAGATTGGGACCTATGAGTTGTCTAATGTCATATGACTCATAGTCAGGGTCTCGTATGACCAATCTATAGAATTTCAAAGGGCGAACCATTTTGAATGTTAAGAGACTAATGTCTCTTGGATCTTCCTATCCCTTCATGAAGTGTTCCCTTTCAGTTTATAACTTCCTCCCCCCATTATCCCCTTTCTCTATTTTATTGATCTTTACATCTTTCAACCACTAATCCCAAGAAAGTAGAGTGTCCACCAGGAACTCTTCCAGTTTTTCTTCTCGCCATTTATTCACACATTTATCCGGTAAGTTGTCGTGGTTAAATTCAAGTTATCTCTGAAAAATCCTTGTCTTGTGGATGATTGAATGTAGGCCTCATAATTATTCTCAGTATAGCCATGCAATAGTAAGAAGAATGTGGTATACATTTGTTTGTCTTTGTAACCGGTCGATTCTTAAATCCTGCCATTGTTTGGTGGTTTTGATATTTAATATTATGACCATTTGCTTTTTTTGTGTATTTTATGAATCATAATGAAGATCAAGTGGGGTGTTATAGTTTATTTTTTGTGTGCATTAATAATTTTAGAGGGATTTTGAACTGTTAAAGAGAAAATCATGTTTTGTATGAACACATTTGGTAATGAATGGTACTTATGTTTGCTGCTATATCACCTATGCTTTTGAAGTTGTAACCTCTAATGCCTTTTTGATTTGTTGTTAGTTCATGTGGAAAGGTTAGAGATACCCAATGGGGTCTCTGTTTTCTTCTATGAGGACCCACTATGAGACACAGGTCTCTCTACGAGTCATATTGGTCCTCCGTAGAAGGAAATAGTCATCTATGGTGTCTTAAAACTTTCCATATGAGATTCACCTATGACTCGTAGCACCTATTATGAGTTGTACAGGTGGTTTCATGCGCAGCCCTAAATTTTCAAAGTGTTTTAGGAAGGATATACGAGTCAGGGCCACAAATCACAGGTAAACTTGCGAGTCCTTCCTGCATCTCATATCTGTAGCCTTGAACTTGGTTTACTTAAGATATTTTATTGTTAGTTGTTTGATTGTTTTGTCTGTTATCTTATTGGAACAAGGTGTCATGGTACTCAGACTTTGGTTTGTAATGGTTTTGTAGAGAATATGTCCCTAGGAGGGCGAAGAGTTGTTGCCCCATCCTCAGGATACCATGTTAGGGGTGACACATCTAATGATGAGTAGTCAATTGAAGAAATGAATGTGCACCCTGATCCTAAGGCTAACGTGCCCTAAATACGATCACAATCAACCAGAATACTAAGAGCAGTGGATAACTCCTCTTAGTCTGATGAGGAGGATGAAGAAGACGGGTCAGATGATGATGACTCCACTTCTAACTCTAGTTCTCTTGAAGGGTCCCAAACTCACCTAGAAGAGACCACTCATCCAAAACCAGCTTACTATGCCTAACGAACCGTAAGACACAAGATAATATGTTCCTAGAATTAAAGAGATCTATGATAAAGGATTGTAACTTAAGAGTGA
>JAOTQR010082606.1:30576-84853 GCA_025774065.1 Solanum ossicruentum
AACGAACCGTAAGACACAAGATAATATGTTCCTAGAATTAAAGAGATCTATGATAAAGGATTGTAACTTAAGAGTGAAGGGAGGCTGGTAAGGAGATTTCACGAGGAGGCAAGGTTGAAAAACTTAAGGCTGAAAGGTATGCTTGGGTTAGAAGTTAATATTGACTGCCATGGATTAGGATGGTTATCACGAGTGATGGGGAAGTACGCTCCTTACCTAGTCCGGGAATTCTATGCCTCTTACTATACTGCTGTACGTGGCAACCTTCCAAGGCTCATGAAGCCCATTGATGTAGCATAATTAAGTGAAGTCATGTTCAGGGGAGAGATAGTTAACATCCCAGCAGAGACTATTCAAGGGTGCAATTCAGACCGAACTACAGAGCCCCACACTCTACAACAGAATATGACCATAGGATGATAAACATGAGGAAAATAATTATTTTGAATAATGCCCAGCTGAAAATGGAGTTACTGAGGTCGATAGCAAGCCAAATTCGCGATAAAGGTGTTGAGTCGATATGGGTTATAGACCATGCCAAACATATTCTGAAGGCCTATCTCTCGTTTAGGGCGAAGTTTTGGTGGTCTATTATCCAAATGCTCATCAGGCCCATATTCATGGATAATGAAATCATATTAAAGAGGGCTGTGTTTTTGTCAAGTATCTTGGCAGGGTATCAAATTGATTAGGCTCGAGTTTTAGTAGAACAGATCTATGAGTCAGCAATCCACACTCATCAAGCATTGCCATTCCCCATTCTACTTCATAGATTATGAAAGGAAGCGAGTGTGATGGTTTCTTTTCACTTGGACCCTCATGTAGAGGCTCTGCGTACGATGGAGCCAAGCATAATCAAGGCTGATGAAAACCCAATCTCCCTACAGAGAGCTATCCTTCCTCCTATCCCAGAGCCATTCTCGGTAGAGCCTCAGATTCCAGGTTCACCTCTAGCTACTGCTAGCACTACTTTGGCTACTACAGAGCCCCCACACCTATAGTTGAGATCGAGTCTACACCATTTTCCTGTACTCTGGCACCAGCAACACCTTCTTTACAGGTACACCCTCTTTTCTATGTTGTTACATTTTAGGCTTTATTATGTAGGGTGACTATAGCAGAGGGTAGGTTACTTGAGCAGTCAGTACAGGTCCGACCATTGATTGATTAGACTTTTTGGGACTCCTAGGAGAGGATGAAGGCATATGCTTGAGATTTGGTTAATATAGAGTTCGAGCAGTGGATGCTCGGGTCGATGCATTTGAGGCTAGAGTTCATAAGAGGCTTGAGGGAGCTAGGCAGACTAACATGAGCGCGGTTACTAAGGAGTTGGCTACATTCAAGGACAACTTATTACAAATGATGACAACCCCTGTTACATCCCAGAGGTAGCACCGGTTGGTGATGAGGCATATTATTGGTTCACCAACTGTCCAGAGACCCATGGAAAGAGGCCCTTTGAGCATACTGATCCAGAGCCGACCTCGAAGAGATCGAGGCCTGAGGAGGAGGAGCCCATACCTAGGAGGTGGTGCAAGAGTTGTTGTTGTTGGCAGCTATTCAGAGAGACCGAGCACAGCACACCCAACAGGGAGAGGGCACCTTAAAAGTAGCTACAGTCCAGGCAGCAGAGAGGGAGAGACAGCCTCAGGATCCCACAGACTAGTTAAAGATCGGTGCTTGATGCACCATTTTGTTTGATTTCTTTTGATCCCAGTGCTCATTTTGTCATGTTGGATACTTTGCTTTCTTTTCAGACAATTTTCTTTATTATGCTGGTTTTTGGTTGTGTTTTTATTTATTTTTGTCAGATAGTAATTTTACTTCTACTTTGGATGTTTATTTTTTGTTTTTAATGAATATATGTATATATTTATTTATTATCGTGTTTTGTTTTTGTTCCTGTGTTTAATTTGAGGACAAAGTATCATGTTTTGGTAGGTGGTGGATGTTATGGATTAAGGTGAAGTTTGAGTAGCCTCATCCATAACTTCCCCTATCTTTGATCCTAAGGTTTTCTTGCCATGTTTCTTTTTCCTTGTGGATGTTGTAATTCTTGTTGAACTGGCATGTTTAAGGAAGTGTAGATAAGTTGTAAGTGTATAGTAATGTTATCTATTGGTATATACATAGTTCTTCAATATTCTTGAATTTTTCGTAAAAATTAGGTACCCTAAAAATTTTGGATTGTAGTTATTGATGCATTCATTCATTTTGAGTATCTGACAATGTTTGTTTTGATATTATGAAGGTAAGAAAAGGCTAGAAGCATGACTTGTGAGTCTATACTACATTGTGTATGCAATGCCATATGTGTTGTGAGCTTATTTTGATGTATTCATGTATCATGTATGCACTCAGAACTTGCCCTAGTACTCTAAGATTGGTTTAGTGATCTGGTTGATTTGGAAGTGATCTTAGCCCTTTGTTCTGATAGGAAGCCTACTTTTGCCTAAACTGCCTACCAACTAAACTAGTGAATCCTTGTTCCAAATGTTTGAGCTTCTCATGTAATCATTCTTTCTGACGCCTTGCTGACTTAAACTTGTTTGATGAAATACCTTGATATTGGCCCTAATTTATCCTTAAACATGCGAATCTTGATTAAGGCTAAAAGCCTATATTGAGAGTTGCTGCATTGATGGCCCTAGTTTGAGGCATAAATATTGTGTACTGCACCTTAGGCTAAAGGCCTGAGTTGAGGGTGACCCTTATTGTGGTAAAGTAATAAAAATAAGGTGGTTAGTTGGGGTGAAAAGAAAGAAAAACATAAGCATGAGCAGGTGAAGAATAAGAGAAAGACAAAGTACCTTGCGTTGAAAAGATCAGCGACAATGAGTTTGAGATGGAGGCACAATTGAAAAGTGAAAGAAAGAACCTAAGAAAAGCTCGAAATGGTGGAATAAGGGAGGAGTTAGTGAAAGTGGATGGGTTATGAAGGATTAAAGTGTTGGTAAACATGGTTCAAGGATAGATTTTAGTCATTTATTTTCTAAAATGCCATACCAAAGCCCCCTGAACATATTTTACAAGCTCTTAAGTCCAAAAGTGATCCAAATCCACCTTGTCACCAAACCGAAAGATGAGTATCAGGGAAAGCTTATGGTGTTAGTCATTGTGCATGGATTTCAATTGTGAGAGTAAGAATGCTTCCTCAGTCCCTGAATTTTAAATGCTTTTGATTACGTATGAGGGACTTCTTTATGGTAAGGGCATATGCACTACTTGAATAGCATATGACTATACCAGCGATTATGGAAGGTTGATTCTAGTTAGCTTATCATAGTTGGGTTTGCCAGATATATCATTGTGTTCTTGTTTTGCTGACTATCTCTGAAATCCTGTTTTTAAAATGGTAATTGGGTACCTAAATTAGAGGAGTTGATATATATGCCATTAGTATAGTTTCTATGTATATCTCTTTCTCTGTGTAGATTGAGTCGTCGCTTGAGGACAAGCAACAATTCTAAGTCGAGGGTATTGATGTGCTGTCAGAATACAACACATTTGGTGCCTGAAATAAGGGATTTTGTGAGTTCTTAAAGTGACTTTTTCGTGTTTTGATATGTTTTTGTGTTAACATTGCAGAAAAGTTAGGCTGTCATGAATTTGAAGAAAAGTTGCAGATTTTGCTAAAGCATAGGACATACGAACCCACCTACAAGTTGTAACCGAAGCTACAAGTCATAGGGTGTGTCGTAGCAGGAAACAGAGACCAAAAATTCAAAAATCTTTAAAGTGAGGGTCACTCCTACGAAGCCATCCTACGAGTCGTATGAAACACTACAACTAGTATATGTGGACTCATAGAAAAAATTAGAGAGCCAAAATATGGGACCAAAAACTAAAGACCAAGACTACGAGACAAATTTATGAGTCATAGTGCATGCAACGACTCGTACCTATGGGTCGTACTAGTTCAGTCCGAGATTCCTAGAACTTGATATGAGACCCCAACTACAACTCGTAAATCATCCTACGAGTCATTTTTGGGAGACATACCAGCTGTCAGCTATCATTTTTGCATATTTTTAGTATTTATTTGTGTATACTATAAATACTTTAAGTAGGTTTTTCATTTGAAAGACCACACGTCAGAAATTTAGAATTTGGCTCTAAAATATTCTGTCAAGAATACTTTAGGGTTTCACTTTAGATTGTTGTTTTCTCTTTGAAAACCCATTTTGGGTATTGCAAATCTTGTGCTATCACTTTGGAAATCTATAAAGCTTGTGGGTTTGCAACTTCATTGTCTTCGAATTTCATTGTTGTTGATAAAATTATCAAGTATGTAATTTATTTGCATGTTTGTGTGTTTTGCCTTAGCCATGTGTAGCTAAGCGCCCATAACTTTGGGTTGTGTGAACTATAGGTAGTTGCTTGAGATGACCTAGGTTGTTTGTATTTCTATGATTAGGATTTTGCATGTATTATCTATTTCCTTCCATTATTAATGTTGTTTGGTGGTGGCCAACACCAAACCCCACCTACTATCACAATCCCGATCAAGGTAGTGATGAATAGGAAAAGGGATGTAGATGACAGGATTCGATTGATGCATTCCCTTCTACTCGACCAAACTCTAACCAAGGGGAGGTTGACTGGGACAATAGGTAATGATTAGTTGGCACGCCATGGTAGCCAGCTAAGCACCACAGTGAAATTCAACCTTTACCTTCACAAGAAGGCTAGAAGAACCTAAGTTATCATCCTTCATGCAAATTACCAATTGTAGTTATGTTATCTAGGTTAATTGAGTCAATGAACCATGGGGAACACAATTTCCAACTTGTCCCCAAAATTTAGTGTTTTCTTGCATTTTAATTAGTGTTTATTTTATTTTATTTTTGAATCACAACCCCCCCCCCCCCCATTGAGAGATTGTAGTCATAAATACTAGAAATGATTAGTAGTGAAGTGTTGTAGTCAAAGCCCTGTATTCCCTGTGGATTTGACCTTAACCTCGGTTAGGTTAATTACTGATAGCGACTGCTTTCTTATTGAAGTGTCAACATCATCAATTAGCACAGGGAAACCACTTGCTGAGTGAAACTCTGTCACTTACCATGTATCTTTATGTAACATAAAGGCCTACATGGGTCTACTTGCTTAGACTACGAGGGCTCCTATGGTGGCACATAGTTAATGGGGCAAAGAGTTGCTTCCATGGTTCACTTAACGAACTCCACCGTGATGCCTCATTTGGTGCCATGTCATCCCATTGAATGTTTAAAACATATACTTTAGCAATTCATGACACTTTAGAATCATATGTAGCAAGTCTTAGGAGTAGCTCAAACTTAAGGAACCACAAAGTGAGCATTGCCGTTTCATCTTGGGGACCTCCTTAAACATATTTGGGATAATTATCAAAATGCTTATTGGTTTGAAAAATAATCTCTTTAAAACTTTTGTTTAATGCCCTAATCGCCATCATATATCATGTAAAACTCACTTGAAACATAATGGGCTTACTTCTTAAGTTGAAACATTCATGAACCATGAAATCATGCAATATCATCGAAAAACATGCTTATTCAAAACATGGTAAAATAGTCCAAAATTCAATAAATAAGCCCACATCATTGGGGTTATCATCATCAACTTGAAAACATGTATATAATTAGTAAAACATCTGAAACGACCCAAAAAGTTCCCAAGAATGTTTCTCAAAAATGCCCGGAATCGTAATTTTCATATATCTCAAAATTTGTGTGTGATATCGAAAATTCGACTTTATTTTCTTGTTTAGGTCAAAAAATTGAGTAAGACATGGGTCTAAGCCTGATTTTAGAGCAACTGTATAAGAATTCAAATGCGATTTTCAGTGAGCATTCGCGCCCCTAGTGTGACGCATCAAGGGCATGCTATAGTGTATTTTGGCTACCAGTTTCCTATCTTGGTCCAAGACTTTTGGCTCTTGGACCTAAGCCTTACCATACATGAAAATACCTTTAGTTAGCCAAATTTCACCTTTATATCATTCAAGACATCCCGCAATACTCACCTAAACTCTTAAGACAATATTTCACCTCAAAATTCAAATGTCCAAAACTCATTTCGATCTTAAGGATTTCACTCAAGCTTCAGAACACCATTTCCAATCTTCATCAAGAGTTCTCCAAAGCTAAGGTACGTGGGTTTCAACCAATGGATCCTTTAACCCATGCTTTCCAAGCTTTGTTTTTACCTAAATTGCATGATTTAAAGTCAATTTACTCATGGGTTTCACTTATTATGAATTTCACTGCACACTATGTTAGGGTTTCATGAAATTTTAATTGTTTTTGCATGTTTTGAGCTATGAATCTAAGATCTATTATGAGATTTAATGAAGGATTTTGATGTATATTTCCTGAGGGTATTACCAAGTATGAATTGATGGTTTTAGACTAAATTTCCTAGTGTGATTCCACTCTTGAATTGCATGGTTTTACAATAGCACTACACACCCTCCAAGTGTTTGATAAAATGTCTAGTTATGATTTCTTGAGGAATTGAAGGCCCAATGCATGTCTTATGAATTGACTGACCATATGATAATTAAAGAAATGTCTATATATGATATTATCTTTATAGTGTTGGGGATTGACCAAGCCTCACTCGAGAGGTTGTAGACCTGGGTAACCATGTTGACGAGTTTGTACCTCGATCGCCTTTCTCTGGATGTGGTAGGCTCGTGCAACCATGTTGAGGGGTTTGTATCTCAATAGCCTCGCTCGGGAGGTTGTAGACCCATGCAACCATGTCGAGGGGCTTGTACCTTGATAACAATGTTGAGGGGTTTGTAATTCATCAACCATGTTGGGAGGGGGGTTGTAGCTCATTAACCATATTGAGGAGTTTGTACCTCATTCGCCTCTCCAAGGAGGTGGTAGGCCTTGGGTATTCACTATTAATGGTCACTCTTTACACATGTATTATATTCTATATAAGCATGATTTTACTTCAAGCATCATTCACACATGCCATAATGCTATATGTTTATTCATTACCTATGTTATGCATTTTGTATATGCTACTTATCACTTGTTGCATTACACCCTACATACTTAGTACATTCAAACGTACTAACCTATACTCTATTTTGACATGATATTACCACATAGGAATGGGAGTCCCACTTGATCATCCTCCTACACGTGGACAGTGCACTCTATCTCAAGCTTGTTGATGAGTCCTCGATTCTGAGGACAAGGACTATAGTGTAATGCTCTATATTAAGACTCTCCTTTCTCAATGTATGTTTCTTATTGACTATGAGGGTGAACCCGGTTGTATGTCTCGGCCCCCGCTAAGTTCTATGTTCAGATGTTTTGTTGGACACGTTGTGTATTTATTCCATGACACTTGTCTCTCTTCTTTGATGTTTATGTTATGAAAGCTTTTCTTTGGTCTCTTTTCCCCTACTTCTAATTCAATTATGTTTTTTTTCTTCCGTGACCAATGATGTGTAATGATATGTGAAGAATGTTGTTTGGGGTCCCTTCAGGTTCCCCATTTGCCGTGTCACCTCTAGGCCCTAGGCTTAGCTTGTGACAACATCATAGGATATTATTGAGATTATTTAATAACATAAATATCATTAAATCATCATTAGCATGCATGATAACTTGAATAACCTTAAAGAAAATGTAAAAAGACATTATGTACGACTTTGTTGGTGAAAGGAGATCCACAAATCAAATTAACATACCTTGGTAAGCTTTAGGAAAAATAATTTACTGTTGATGAAAGAACCCCTTGACACCTTAGCCTTGTTAGCTTGTTGTTCTTCTCGAGGGAGTGTTTCTAGCCTTACAAAATTTTAGGAATTGAAGAATGAAAGAAAGGATGAGGCTCCTACGCTTTTAAGGTCTAATTAAGACCTAAAATTACCACAAAAATGACATAGCTTAGGATAAGAATTGGTAGAAATCACAACAGTACCCATTATTAAAAACTGATGGGTCTCATTTATGTGGCCCCAATTATGGGTTGTTGTTTGAAACATGGACCGTAGTCCTGATCAACCTATTCTCCTTTTCAAAAATTCAGAAATTGTTTTATTGATGCAAACTATGAAACCTCCACTTATGCGCTATCATTTGTCGTATGGGTTGTGGTTGGACTCGTAGACTCCTTCCACACTTGGTCAAACATTCACTTCTCTAAGGGATTTTATATGAAGATGAGTTATGACCTGTTGGATGTTCTATGGGGTGTCCTATTAATCATATACCAACTCTAAAAACTCCAAATTTCCTTCATTTCTGGTGCCTCAATTATGACCCTTCATATAGGACATGTGTTGTCCTATGGGCCATCATTAGATTCATGAGTTACCCCATACTTGGAAAAGTTTTCCCTTTCCTGAAGTTCATATTCATGGGCTAGACCTACAACTCATAGTCCTATCCACAGGCCATAGACTTGACCTCATAATTTTCTTGGTCATTTTTTAGCCTAATTTTTTCTACACTCCTAGGCTCCTAAACTGAGGGTCGTTATAGTTCATCTAGTCTGCATGCATGACATAATGATGGATAGTATGCATTTACTGATGTCAATAGACTAGGTCCCTTGACTTAATAATAAATAGTAAAAACATTAAAGTAAAAACACAAAAGTGGTTTTACATGGAAACCCCTAGCTCAAGCGAGGTGAGAACCATGACTTGTACTCGTAGGATTTCAACCTAACTCCAGTCTCATAAAAGAAGCAAGATGTACAATTAAAAACATTTATAATCAAAGAATTTAACTTTAAATCTCTTCCCCTCACTGTGATAACTGTTCCACAGATCCAAGGTCCAAAGCAACTACTTAGCTACTAACTAAATTGACTAACGCTAGCCAACATAGAATTAAATAACTCACCATAGTTGACTCTACCTATATCTCAACAATCAAAATAAAAGGCTTGCCAGTTACTAGATCCCTTTATAGATTAGGAATCAATTTACAACGAGCAAGCACTCAATATAATAATAAGAATAATGAATTACACAAAGCTAAAGCATCTATGATCTTCTTAGTATACTGGACGAGAGCCTCACAAAGAAAAACATTAATTTTATGTAACGAAACCCTCAAGATTTCTTCTTCAAAAGACTATATATATATACACACACACACACACACACACACACACACACACACACACACCAACACTAGCTGTACTTGGAGCATTTTCATTAGCTAACTACTGCTACACAACTGGCAGACTTGAACCAACAATAACAAAATTGCCAGTGTACTATTTGTTGGGGGTCTCTTTTAGATTCATATCACATATGAACCAGGTCCCTGATAAGTTTCAATAGTTAAATCATCAAAACTACATAATATTGTTTCCCCCTTTCTTATGATGATATACCAAACTCTTTATTTCTTATTTTCAGATTATTCCCCCTATCACCAACACTAGTTCCTCATATCACAAGCACCACTACACTATATAGATTTTGAACTAGTTCCCCCTATCACCAGATAGTTTTGTCATGAATAAAAACTTGATTGCAACTAAAGAAATAAATTAACCAAAAGCAACCACACATTTTACATAAAATCCCAAAACCTAGAGTCATGAGTACAAGAACATCTAAAGTAGTTCAAATGCGTAAATAAATTGTCTGAAATGAAAGATAGAACGTTGTCTGATAATATCAAATACAATGTCAGAACAAAAGGCAATAAAGGATATCTCAAAGGATCGACAAGGACTCGAAGTCTGAGCATCACCGCTAAGATCTCGATAGAGGGGCAATACCTCGGATAGAGTGAGATCAATTATCTATGTGGGTCACTGTTCTTGATATACAGGGAGGAAATAGAGCAGGGGTGGGTACATAAAAATATACCAAGTAGGTTCAATTGATTGGTAAGCGAGATTGAATAAGTATGTGATAATGACAAATACTACCACCTGCAAGGACTGGGTTAGTTACAATATAAACATATATAAGAATAGACTAAAATAACAATGACAGTCATTGACGCTATGCACATGTAGTATATGAATATAAAGTAGAAGGTGGAATCATGACATACTCAAGTAATGATATGTACATCTATCGAGCTGAAGCTATCAGGTAGAATCCATAGGGGTCTCGTCAGACCATATACAAAATCTCTCAAGTCTCAAGATGGTCGCTAGCACCGATGACACCTCGATAGATTCTGGTGCAGGTAAAGAGGTCTTTAGTATCAGGAAGGACTCTGGTGCCCATGATACCTTGATGGACTCTGATGCAGGGAGGGAAATATCAGGTAATACATTTGTCTCAAAGCTAATGCAATACATGCCAAATAACAATACAAGATGTATATTAGTAATATTATGCCTAGGTGGACTCTGGTGCTGAAAAATAAATTTCAAGTAATATGACTCTCAAATATCTCATTTTTTCAGTGGCACCGATGCAAAATAAGATATACACATGCCAGTACCACAATACGAGTACATATATGCAATACGACATGATAGTGACATGCATAATATCCATAACATCACAAAGGCTATGTCAAGTGCATCAACTAATACCACAAGGCCATCAACAACTATCATTTCATCACCCTCTCATCAATAATTAGAATGTCAATGAGATTAGATTCTTCAACTCTCAAAGTATGCTTATATATCTCAAGTGTATCACAATTATCATCAATTAATTACATACCTCTCCCAAATGGTATCACAAGACATATTATTGCATTAATATCAAATATATCTCAATTCTCAAGATTTTGCCCCCATTTACCAATAAAATCACAAATTGCTAAAATTTTGACAAAACAAGTATTACATTTCCACCATAATTCTATCAATCCAAATTCTAATGATTCAATGTATATCTTTCAATTATCATATGAAAATATCCACTAACTCAAATCTAGTCCTAGAAAGGTTAGCCGAACCTACCTCTATGTGGAATCGCACTCAGAAAGCTTTGAATCAACTCAATTATCGAAACAATCCCCAAATCGATCAATCGGTATCAAAAATAAATACTACGTATCAAGAGATGAATTTTGATAGTCATATTAGCAGGAATTAGGTTTAGGGGCAAAATGGTCAAAATTAAGTTTAAAATTTAAAGTTCTCAAATCTAGAAATTGACATGATATTATAAATCTACGTAAGAAAAGGAGTTTGTGTGTGAAAACATATCTAAAGACAAATCATCATTCAAAGTTACCAAAACATAAACCAACATTATCCAATTTTGGACATTCAAAATCATAAAATTTAGGACAAAGTCAAGATAAAAGTCATGCAAATTAATCAAAATGATTTTACAAATACTTACCCAAAAGAAATATCCAAAACATCTCTTCCAAAATCACCCACAAAAGATTGAAGTTCATGAAAATGGTGTTTCCTCAAGTTTAATATTGTCCAGGTAAATGTGTACTCCATCAATGCAGAGGAAGATCAATGAGCGCGGATCACTGGAGGCCAACACCTCTGCGAACGCAGAGCTGAAGAGAGCAGAACTCCATGAATGAGGGATGTTGTTCATGAATGCGGAGTAGAGTAGCACTAACACCACCACAAATGTAGGGGCTTCTCCACGAATGCATAGAAGGGAGGTAGTTGCACAAGAGACTCATTGCAGCAGCAATACTCAACTAGAATCAAAACTAGAAATAAACCCTCGAAACTCATCCAAAATCAAAATTACACAAACCAAACATGTATGCATATCAGAAACAATGATCCAAACTCAATATAATAATCAGAATTTAATTCTGAGGTCTACTTGACACAATTACCAACACAAATCAAGTAAACTTGTTTAAAACACAAATTATCGAAATTGCCATCAGCAACTCTAAAAATTATGACGAGACCATTTCTAGTGTTAGTTTCAACATCCAGAACTATTAAAATAGTCAAAATTCTAGTTCGAGCTTTGGAACTCCAAAGTACAACTCTGGCTCCGGAAACAACTAAAAATGCAACTTTGGGTTTCAAAATATCATTTTAATTTCTAATTTAGTTTTGTAACTTTACCTAGACTAGATTAAACATTCTGGAGCTAATGGAATCTACAGATTTTTTATTTGACACCTGAAACTTAGAATGGTACAAAAAATCGCTTCTTGAATAACTAAAGCTTCCCAAAAATGCCAAAAAGTCATATTTTCAACTGTTAAAAGACAAGATTTCAGTTCCAACAATACATATTGTTTAATGAAGGTCAAAAGCAACTTACAAAAGAGCAAAATGGTAATTTTTATAGATAATCTAAAAAATGACCAACAAGGTCATTACATCATTCACATTAAAAATAATATTTGTCCTTAAAAAAAAGGAAGAGAAGGTACTTGAAGCCTCAAAAAGGTGATAATGTCTCGCTATTGAACCTTCACTAAAGGTATATCCTTTGACCTCATTCACCAAACTTGTCTGTCCAATATAGCTACCAGCTCCTCCTCAAATGACAAATTTGGACCCAACTCAACTGAATCATAAGAAATCACATCGGACTTTTCTAGAATGTACTGGTGAAGCATGGAAACATGGAAAACAGGATAAACCATTGATAATCCAGTGGCAAGGGAAACTCATAGGCCACCTCACAACTCTCCACAAAACCTCAAATGGGCCATAAATCTAGGATTGAGCTTGCCCCTCTTCCCAAATATCATCACACCCTTCATGGGTGAAATTTTCAGCCAAACACTTTCACCGAAAAAAAACTTAAGAGGCCTAACCCTCGAGTTAACATAGCTCTTCTGACAGCTATGAGCTTTCAAAAGTCTACTCTAAATCATTCAAATATGATCTATGGCTTCTAGGAGTAAATCAAAACCCAACACCTTGGCTGAACATGAATCAAACCATCCAAGGATGATCTACAACTATAGCCATACAAAGCTTGAAATGGTTCTATCTGGATGTTGGAATTATAACATTTGTTGTATGCTAGCTTAACCAAAGGCAAAGGCTTGTCCTGACATACCGCAAATAAATCAGACAAGCGCAAAAGCATATCCTCTTATACTTGAATAGTTCACTTGGACTATCCATCAGTCTAGAGGTAAAAAACTGAACTCTGATCCAAATATGTACCCACACCACGCTATAGGGCCTGCCAAATGGGACGTAAACACATATCCTCTGCCATATACTATAGACTTTGGAACTCTATTTAATCTGACAACATCCAGGATATACAACCTAGCCAACTTTTCCATACTATAGCTAGTCTACACCAGTTGAAAGTAAGACGACTTGTTTAAAAAATCAATAACAACCCAAACTGAATAAAACTTTCCCAAGGCCATGGGAAATCTTTTAAAAAGATCAATAGTCACATGCTCCTATTTTTACTCGAGAATAGGCATACTCTAATTGATCCACAAGGCTTTTGGTGCTCATACTTGACTTAGTAGCAATTCAAACACTTTTCTGTGAACTCAACTATGTCCCTTCTCATCCTTAACACCCCAATAATGTCATTCAGATAATAGTATATCTTCTCCATGCAAGGATGGATGGAATATCTAGCAGAATGGGCCTCCTCTAATATCAATCTTACCAAATTCTCTACCTTAGGCACATAAACTCTACCGTTTATCCTCAAAACACCCTCAGAATTAATAGTAGTTGCCTTGGCTTCACCTCTCAACACTTTATCATTAATCATGCATAGTCTAGCATCCTCAAACTGATAAGAACAAATCTAAGCAATCAATGAATATATAGCCTCAACAAAGGCAAAAATACTCCAAGGAGGGGGAATATCCAATTGAACCATCTCTCTTGCAAGCGATTGAACATCTAAATCTATAAGGCTCCCCTCAGTCCTCAAGAATTCAAAGCTCCCTGTACTAGTAGACTTCTGGTTCAAACCATTTACCTATATATTTCCCCTATCGGGTGATATTGAATAGAGATATCATAGTCCTTGAGAGACTCCAACCACATACACTGTCTCATGTTCATATTAGGATGAGAAAAGATGTATTTGAGACTCCGATGATTAGTAAAGATCTCACAATGCACCCTATAAAGATAATGCTTCCACAACATCAACACAAATATAACCACAGCCAACTCCAAATCATGGGTAGGGTAGTTTCTCTTATGCACCTTCAATTTTCTAGAGGAATATGCTATCACCTTCCCTATTTGCATCAATATACAACCCGAACCCACTTTAGAAACATAACAATAGACCACAGATGGAACTCTCTCCTGAGACAAGGAAAAAATAGGTGCTGAAGTCAATAGATCCTTGAGCTTTTGGAAGCTCTCCTCGCACTCCTCCAATCATTGAAAAACTACATCCTTTTGAGTAAGTCTAGTCAATGGGGCTTTTATAGATGACAATCCCAATATAATAACATCAATAATTGACTACCAACCAATGGAAACTCCAAATCTCAATCATAGAAGTAAGCATAGCCCACTCACTAACAATTGCTATCTTTGGAGGATCTACCATAATACCTTCCTTTGTCAGCACATGCCTAAGGAAAGCCACAGACTAAAGCTAAAACTCAGACTTTGAGAACATTGCATACAACTTTTCTTCCCTCACCCTATGGAGTACAATCCTCAATTGCTGAACATGATCTGTGATAATTTTAGAATAAACCAAGATATCATCTATAAACGCAATCACAAATATGTCCAAGTAGGGTTTGAATGCCCTGTTTATCAAATCCATAAAAGCAGAAAGCGGCATTAGTCAACCTGAATGACATAACTACAAGCTCATAATGCCCATAACAGGTCCTTAAAGCTATCCTCAGGATGTTAGATTCCTAAACTCTCAACTGATCAAAGTCGAAACTCAAATCAATCCCTAAGAACATCGAGGCACCCTGCAATTGGTCTGAAAGGCCATCGATATGAGGCAAAGGATACTTATTCTTAATATCACCTAGTTCAGTTGTTGATAATCAATACACATTAAAATAGTGCAATCCTTCTTCACAAAAATTACAAGAGCACCTTAGGTATATATACTCGAATGAATAAATCGCTTCTTCAACAAAACTTCTAATTGCTCCTTTAATTTGGCCAGAGCCATCCTATAGGGGCAATTGATATAAGCTTAGTGTCCGACTCCACATTAATAGCAAAGTCAATATCATGATTTAGAGAGACACCTGGTAAGTCCATCAGGAATACATCCATAAATAGGTTAGCAACCATTGTGGTCTCCAATGACGGTGTCTCCTGAGAATAGTCCCAAAGAGGAGACAAATATTCCGAACATCCCTTCTCCATCAGTCAAAGGCATGCATATAAGAAATAACACCCTTAGGATAGAACCAAGGTGCTCTAGTCCACCAACTGAGGCAAGTCGGGGAAAGATAAGGTTAAGATATTTGCATGGATGTCAAGAATAGCTTGATAAGGTTATAATCAATCCATGCCCAATATCATGTCATAATCGACAATATCCAACAAGATCAAGTCAAGAATAGTGTTTCTCTCCATAAAAGTCACTAAACAAATTCAATATACCTGATTTACCACTACTGATACACCTATAATGGTGGAAACACAAATAGGCTTGGCAAGCAGCTCACACATAACATCAATATCATAAACAAAATAGGCTGACATAGGAATAAGTAAAGTGACATCAAATAAAATTAAAGTTGAATGATGGCACACTAGAGCCATACTGATGATGACTGCTATTTGGTATAACATAGCAAAATCTACGTCCACCATTAGCATGTAGGCCTCCATGAGTTCAACCTCTCACTATACCTCGACCACCTCTCATAGCTTAGGATGTGTCCCTAGGTGCTAGTGATGGGGCTAGAAGAGCTAGCGAAGATCCTGAAGTCTAGGTCGAAGATACATGATACAAATAAATTTTTAGCCAAATATCCCACCTCATCACAACCATAGCAACCCTTAGCCTCTTGCCCCTGAGATGGATGCCCTAAAAATCCATCACGCCTGGATGCACTAGTGGAACTATTACCTCTTGTCTAGTTAGCCTGGATCGGTCAACACTACCAACAATGGGTATTGTTGCATGGAATGCTCGGCCCTGATGACCTTACATATAGAGAACTCCACATATCGTTGCGAAGCTCCTCTAACTTGGTTGTGCTGATAGAACCTTTTTTCCCCCACCGTGTCTATCATTCCTGATGTGCTCTAACATATGAGTGTGGTCCATTACACTCCTAAAATATGCCTCCAGCTAGAACAAAGAAAGTTGTAGCCTCCTAAAGATACCTTGCCAATCCTTTGGAAGATTTATCGAATCCGCTCGAACTCGATAGGGATACTAGAGAAAGCATACCTTGATAGTGTATGGAGTATGGCCTTATATTCAAAAACTGACATAGAACCCTGTTAAAGTCTTTAAAACTGGTCCCGATGACTATCCTAAAGGTTATATGGTATGAATTCCTCAAAGAATATCTCTATAAACTGCTCCAATATCATGACTGGATATTTAACAGGTCGGTGAGAAAAGAATTGATCTCCACTACTCCTTAGCTAAGCTGGTGAACTGGTAAGAGGTATAAGCAACTCCATATGACTCAAGGGTGGCCAAATTACACAGTCAGTCCTAAAACTATAGTGAAAAATCATAAGATCTATCACCAGGTGTACCCTCAAATCTTTGGGGAGCTAGTCATACAAATCTCTCAAAGCTCTTCTTCTTAGCTTTGGGTGTAGCATAAACAGAAGTAAATAGGGGCACTAAAAATTTATGAGGACTAATAGATAGAGCAATAGACAATCCTTAAAGCTACGACCCAGAACTTGACCGTGAGATCTAAGGTAAAATCATTGAAGTCATAGTAGGATCTAATGGGACTTAGAAAGGACCTACATGAATCATGGCTGGCTCAGATGGAGCTATAGAAGTGCCAATCAGTATTGCAGAAATTGGTGCATCAATACCAGTTAGGGCTGGAGGTTCACCCTCTAATCTAGCCAATACCCTCAAAAGTAACTCCTGAACCGAGGGTGTAGTATCTGGGTGCAAGATGATGTAATAGGGTCTATATGTCTTAGCTCATAATTAGGCTTTATAGAAGCTGGTCTAGTTTGTCCTCTGCAGTGGTATCTCTTTGTCAAGTCCAAGGCCCCCGACCATATCACGAACCCTACCACAACCTCGAGAAGGAGCCACATCAGCTGGCTCAAGCTCTCCCAACGATTGTTAGGATCTAGTAGTCAGAATCTGCATATGAATAAAAGCAATACAAAAAGATTTTACTATCAAGTGCCCCACATCATCTAAAAGATGGGTGTGGATGTTTACATATAGATTTGAAAAGCTCTACTAGACACCCTGCTCTTAACTCACGAGATTAATGAACCTAGGGCTCTGATACAAAATTTGTCACGACCAAAAATTAGATAACAACAAAAGAAGATAAAGTAAGCCAAACGCAACCACATATTTAACACAAAATTCCAAAACCTGGAGTCATGATTATAAGAGCATCTAAAGTAGTGCGAACGAGTAAATACAACTATCTCAAATGAAAGGTACAATGTTGCCTTATAAAATCTAACACAATATCAAAATAGAATTTAATAAAGGACAAATCACAAGATCTATGACTTCTTGATGTCGCTCAAGCTACACTTCCTTTTTGGAAGTTTTAAGCAGTATCAAGATCTATAACCTAACAAAGGTTAGGGTTGAATCCATAGGAAATACGGTGAGACTCGGAGTAATTGCAACAAGTTAAGTAAATTAACCTACTTATCTTCTAAAAGGAGTGGTTATAATTTCAAGAAACTAAACCTAAGCTAGAAGCACATGTTGTGCAACTAGTGAGAGAAGTAACAAAGGTATTGTGCTATCCGTTAAACCCTAACTTAGTACAACAAATAATTGTAATCTTTTCTAGTGTGTAGCAAGCAGAATGGTAAGTTATGTTTACCAAACCCTTTGATCTGGTAAGAGGTAAATTTCACTACATGATTTGATCCATCCCCACAATGTGACATTAATAAACCTTACCGATTATTCTAGTACAACCTCCCCTTTATCCAGTTTGGTTGATTACACGAGAGGGATCATATTGAATCCTTTTATTTAATCTCTTTTCCCATTTAGTACTACCTTGATCTGGTCATGGGCAAGTTCTAGCATTGGACACCATTAAAAGTTAATCAAAACGAAGGGAATTAATTGATACATATGTGGTCACTTTCCAAGAATTACTGATTATCCGATTTTTCCTTGTTAGTTCTTCATGGTTCCCACAACTCTAGTTGTGCATTTAGCTATGAATATTTATTGTATGAAAGAATCATGATATATAATAACATAATTATGCACTTACAATGATAAATATAAGAACAAGAAATCTCAAATTCTTCACTAGAAATCACAAAATGATGTTTTTGATATAAAAACCAAAAAGTATGAAGTCAGAAAGTTGTTTCTCAGTTCTCTCATGCGTCTCTTTGTCAAAAAGACCTAAAATAACAAATTTATAATTAGTAAAATACAAATCCAAATAGAATTGGAAAACTAGATTCAATAGGTTGTACGATCGGGGTTATAGGCAATAAAAAGTTCTTCTCACGATCCAAGCCTAGCCTATACATGACATGGTGAATGGGAACACAAAGGAACCCCAAATAAGCCTCTTACAATATGAATCACATATCCTTGGTCGCGGAATCAAATTAAGCAGCAACAAGAGATTCAATAGAAAGGGAAGCGGGACTAAGGGAAATCTTGATATTCATAAAAGCATAAAGAGTCTAGCTCATAGCATAAATGTATCATAATATCCAACAACACCTCTAACATGGAATAGACTGGGGGCCAAGACACTTTCTGGGCTCACCATCATAATGACAAGTGTTTAGCATAAAGAAGTCTCAAAATAGCAAGAGTAATGTAGATAGTGTTCTCGGACTTGAGGACTCACCAAAGCTTGTCTCCAAAGTATCAACTAGCCACGTGGAGGGTGATCAAAAGGTGCTCCGGTCCCTACATGGTAATATCATATAGGCGTAGAGTATGCATTAGTATGTTTGAATGTACAAAGTATGTGGGATGCAATGCAACAAGGCATAAGCCAATATAGTCAAAATGCATAATCATAAGCAATATATATATAATCTCAATATAGCATACACATGTGTGGGAAGTGACCTCAACTGACGTAGACTAAGTAGCTACAACTTGAAATCTAAGGCATGGCACCCCCTCTGTAAGGTGGACGGGCATGACAACCCTCGGCTAGGTATGGTCTACTTTCCAAGGCAAACCCACATGATAACATGACTAGATGGATCCACTAGTATAATGGTGGCACATAGTTTAGAGACAAAAGATTTTGTATAAAGACCCCTTGAGTAGAGCCCCCATCTTAAGCCTCATTTGGTGCTATGTCAAATCCCACAGAATACTTGAAATAATCGTAACTTGTATATCTTTTAAGAAACATGCAAACATGACATAAGTAGATTTTGAAACATGCTTGACCTCTAATTGTGAGTCCAACATGAAACATGCGAGTAGATCATCATCATACATGAACCGTTGCTTTAACATGAATGACTCACCAGAGGTAAGACCCTTGAAATAGGGCTTAGCTTGTATCTTGGAAAATCATAGATAATTTTCATAAATTCAATATGTACTTTAAAACCCTTAATTATCATATAGTCGTTTGACTTGTAAATCATGAAGTAGATCATCAATAACTAGAGATTTCATAACTTGACATTTTATCAAACAATTGGTGGGTTCATGATAATAGTTAAAAATCATGTGATTCAAGAGAGAATTAAGATGAAGAAACATAATGCAAATCAATCCACCAACATGTAGTAAAAAACTCATGTAGGGTACCTTGAAAAACATCATCAAAACTCATAATAAATGATAGTTTCATAGCACAAAATATGCATAGTCTTAATAGAAAAAGATTAACTCATAATGTGAGATAAAAATAGATACTCATGCATAATAAACAATACTTTTATAAAACCCCAACATAATTTATGCTCATATTTCATAATAAGAGATACCCATAAGTAATACAACTAGAAATCATGTAACTTTCATAAAAAGGAAGATTGGGGTCCATGGGAGAAAGGACCCGATGGATGAAACCCACATACCTCAAACTTGGGTTTTCTTGAGTTGATCTTGAAAGAAACATAGAGCTTGAAGTGAATCCTTAAGTTCCAAAGTTAAGATTGAAATCCTTGACTTTGGTATGAGATATTTGGTTAAGTCTTGGAGAGGTTTTTTTGAGGGTTTTGAGTGATATACAGATGAAAAAATGGCTAACTATAGGTTATTTCACATTTTAGTGGGCATAGGGCTATGACCCTAATGGCCTTAGGCACATAAGAAAAGCTGAGGAAATTTTTGTACTGGTTTGTGATGCGAACCCAATGCGAAGGAACAAGTGATGCTGATCCGCACCCCTGGCGCATCGTTGCCAGGGTGTAGATGCTCTCTGGAATTCAGAAATTAGCGAAAATTACTTTTCACTATGGGTCCTCTAAAATGTGGGTTATACCTATTTCCAACTAAAATTTTACCCTGATCGAGAATCTAAAGATTGATTTTTGATTTCACTCATGGAGTTTGAGATATATGAAAATTACAATTATGGGCATTCTGAAGCATATTTTTTGGGGCATTTCAGTTCTATTGTCCATACTTGGGCTTTATATTCACTATTCTTCAAAATGTGGCTTCACTTCTATGAGACATTTCCACAAGCCAAATCAGACTTACAGCCCGTATAGGGTTTCAGCTGACAACTTTCCAAAAACATGGAAAAATTTGATCCTCAAGGCATGAAATCAATCTACGACTCGTACAATCTTCCACTGCTTGTTTGACAACTTGGGGATGCAAATTCAAAAAATATTCCCTTCATTGTATCTCAACTATAAAAACCCTCTACGGAGTGTCAAAACATCCACGACCAGTAGACTACCTCGTATTTTCTCAAAACTTCAGCATGTGGAACACTTTGCCCAAAATCTTGCCTAATCCTGAAAAATAAAAATAAGAACGTATCAAACCTACTAAGGTCTTTAAAAACACGCAAAATTCTATGTTTTAAGCATCAAAAGTATTATTTTTTGATAACACAGTAACACCCTCAACATAAAATTGTTGCTTGTCCTTAAACGATGGAATCAATCTATATAACAAGTATAGTAACGCATAAACATCAATCTAATGGCATACATCATGCCCAAGCCAAGAACAACTACCCACACTACTCATCAATGCATATCAGATAGTCATCAAACAAACCAATGCATAGCAATACATGTAACAGTGCAACCATGACAAGCAAGGTGACCACAATTATGCAACAATCACTAAAATAGCATGGAAATAATAGATTAATGCTAGTACCCTGACAAAAAGAAGTCTCATATCCACTCATGGTAGTATTTTTAGATTCAATGATTGGGACTAAAAAAATTCATTGACACTCAGAATATATATTCAAATGTTGTGCTCAACAAATGCTTGTCCCTATACTCATAACTATGACTTTCAACTACTTGGACTAGGATCACTATAGAGCTTTCTTGGCTTGTATCATAGGCTTAGAAGGCTTAGGTACGATGCTTTAGAAACATAATGACTAATGGCCATCCTTAACATTGCGTTATTCCACACTTTTGCCATACCAACATTGTCATTTTTCAACTCATTCTCCCCTTCACCTATTTCAAACTTTTCGCGGTGCCTTATTCTCATTTTTAGCTCATTGCCTTTTATTTCACATTCTTTTTCTTTTTAGCTCACTATTTAGGCATCTATTCATTTTTCTTGCACCCATAACACATTTTTTCACATTTTCATGTATCACTATCTTTCACCCGATTTAGTGTGCTTTTCCTTACACCAACTACCCTCAACTTTGACTTTTAGCCTGAGTTAAGATGCACGATATCCAACATATGAACCAGGGCATCTTTTGGTAGCCACCCTCATTTTAAGCATTTTTCCTCAGTCAAGCTGCATAATATTCAAGGAAGGACTAGGACCAATTTCAGGATTTTACATTCACCAAGACTCGATTACTTAGGTGTTTATGAACTCAAACATTCGGATCAAGGAATGCATTACACATTTGGTAGGTCGTTTAGGCTAAGTGAACTAATATGAACAATCGCCTACGATCCTCTCATAACAAAGTAACCTACATTCTAAGTAAGAATAACAGGGCAAGTTCTGAATTGAAACACAATATAAGAATTAAGCATAGAAAGCTCACACACACACGGCACTGATTACATTATCAATATACACTCTCAGGTCATACCTTTCATCAACAATAAAACTCACTTATCAGAACAAGAACCTTCAGTCATCGAAATCACATGGTTGTTATCAAGACTAAAATTGATGGGTATCATTTTTTCACAAAAACTAACATATGCAATAGACTTTAGTACTATATGGTGCTAGTACTACCTATACATCCCACGTGTGCTAGTTTAGCAAAAAATAAACTTCCTTAGGGAACAAACATAGGCAAGAAAACCCATCGGACTCAAAATTTAGGATAGTTATAAGTCATAGTTACTCAAACATCACCGAGGCCTATAACTATACACACCCCATCGAACAAATTTGGCATTTCCCTTAATAAAATAAATCTAATAATATGGAAGCATAGGGTTAAAACAGAAACATACCTCAGCCTCTAAGAACTAGTATCTAACTGCAACTGACCACCCTCAACCTACTTGGTCGTCTTCTCATTAGCGGCAACATGTCTGGAGAATCTAGCATCCCTCATCCTCTCTAGGTCGCGTGTCTACCATGCATCCTCATCTCTGACTATATCAAGTTGCTCTTCCTCTATCATCTCTGCCTCTTGCCTCACAGAATTTGGATCATCATTGCGGGAGTATTTCCCAAGGGAGGGGATTAGTGTATCCTTAGGAACAAACAGATCAACAACTTCCACATTGGAATCAAACGAAAAGTAAGCGGTGGTGATGGTGCTGCCTTCATCTCTGAAAGGATTTTCCAGATCTCCATCCGAATGGCTGTCAAGTCCACAGGCTGGGCTGAACTGAGGCATTTCTCTACTAACCTCTCAAATGCATCAACCCAGCCATGTAGACATGCAAGTCTCTCCTAAATAGTAGCCATAGAGTGCATCTGCATACGCACCTCAGCCTCTGAGATTGCATGGCGAACCTAAGGCCGGATCTGCTATAGCAACTAAGTCAATTGGGACTCAATGCATGACTGTCTCTATGCTAGGGACTGTATAGATGTTGCTGACACATATAACATGCCAAAAGGTATCATTTTTTGCAAAAACTAAAACTAATATATACCATAAACTTTAGTACTATATGCTATAGATACTATGTACACATCCTAAATATGCTGACTTAACAGAAAATAAATATCCTTAGAGAAAGTACACATGTAAAATAATCCCTTGGACTCAAAATTTTGTTACATGTATAGGCCGTAGTTACTCATACTTCACCGAGGCCTCTAACTACTAGCACTCCATCAAAAAAAGTTTGCATTGTCGTCAATGCACAAAATATAGTAATATCAAATTATCAGGGTCAAAAAGAACTTACTTAGGCACCTAACGTCCAATTTGAACCTTGGGTTGGCTCTCAAGCAGCACCTAATTTATTATCGCAGCAGGCGTTAGGAAACCTGGGTACTCAGACATCACTTAGTGTCCATACTTTCACTATCTTCACTCTTCAACATTGCTAAGATATAATTCGACGCTTCGGCCATTTACTTGGAATTTTGTGTCGTTTCTCTTTTCCAACTCGATATCCCCATGGTCGAAAACATGTGATATTCTGAAAGGTCCCAACTATCTAGACTTGAGTTTCTTAGGGAACAACTTTAGTCTAGATTTGTATAGCAAAACAAAATCCCTTGGTGTAAACAGGCGATTTTCAGCATGATGATCATGCTGCAACTTCATTCTTTTTAAAATATAGCTGAGCTCTTATATGCCTTCGAATGAAACTCATCATGCTCATTGAGTTAGCTTACCTTTGAGTTTTCCGCATCATTTCAATCCAAATTCAACTTTTTAAGTGCCCATATCACCTTATGCTCAAGATCTACTAATAAGTGACAAGCTTTACAAAGACAAGTTTATAAGGAGACATACTTATGGGCGTCTTGAATGTAGTTTGGTATGCCCATAAGGATCATCAAGCTTTCATGACGAGCTAGTCCGGTTTGCATTCAATGTCTTGGCAAAAATCTATTCGATCTCTCTATTAGGCACCTCAACTCGCCCACTCATCTTTGGATGGTAGGGTATTGACACCCAATACTTTACTCAATATTTCTCATATAGATCTTTAAACAACCTATTACAAAAATAAGAACCTCCATCGCTGATGATTACACGGGGAGGTACCAAACCTTGAGAAGATATTCCCTTTTAGGAAGGTTATGACACTTTTGCTTTCATTGTTGGGAAGCACCACTGCCTCCACCAATTTGATACATAGTCCACGACCACTAGAATATACTTGTTCCCATGAGAGCTAACAAACAGGTACATGAAATCTATATCCCAAACATCCAATAATTCAATTACAATAATGGGGTTTAGAGGGAGCTCATGTTTGTGGGAAACACCAATTTCTCTTCATCGATCACAAGCTTCGACATAGTCATAGGAATCTTGGTGGATGGTTGGCCAATAGTAGCCATACTGCAAGATCTTATGTCCTGTCAGAATTACATTATAATGATCCCCCACTAAAAGATCTTATATTTTGTCAGAATTAAATTATAATGATCCCCCACTAAGGATGAATGGCACGCCACTAGAATGCTCATCAGTTCAATCACATGAACACAACGATAAATAATCCCATCTGCACAAATGCAAAAAAATGGATCATCACTAGAAACTTATTCACACCAAATATGAACTTTTGCAGCACCAGTGAGTAGTCAAGTCTAGTTGCACATATCACTAGCCAAGTTATTAGCATAATCTGTATAATATTATACCAAGTCATGAGATGTTGCTAGCACTCTCCGATCAGGGAACGATTTCAACCTGATTTTCATTCCCCTTTTTGTCAATCAATTCAAAGTCAATTTTTTAAAGAAGTACCCATTGAATCAATCATAGTTTTGCATCCTTCTTAGCCATAAAGTACCACAATGCTGAATGATTAGTATGGACAATGATTTTGGTTCTCGCATGATAAGAGCTAAATTTCTCAAATGTAAAGACTACTGCAAGTAACTCCTACTTTGTGATAATGTAGTTTTTCTATGCTCCATTTAGGGATTTTCCAGCATAATGTATAGGGTTATGAATCTTCTCTCTGCACTTTTCCAAAACCATACCAAGAGTAACCCCTCTTGCATCAGACATGATCTCGAATGGATTTGACCAATATGGAGTAACTATGATAGAAAACTGATATCAACTTCTACTTCAACCCTTCAAATGCTTTCAGGCATGCATCATTAGACATGAACTTAATATTTTTCTTAAGTGGTCTATACAAAGGATGTGCAACCTTTGAGAAGATTTTTATAAAGCGCTTGTAGAATCCTGCATGGCCTAAAAATCTTCTCACACCCTTAATAGCGATGGGTGGAGAAAGCTTCGCAATCCCCTCCACTTTGGCTCTACCCATCTCAATGTCTTTGGTGGAGACTCAATGCCCCAATACGATGCCTTCTTTCACCATGAAGTGAACTTTTCATAAGATAGAGCCAGATGACATTCTTTACGTCTCTGAAGCACTGTATACAAATCTTTCAAGCAATCTTCGAATTAGTCACCAACTACACTAATATCATCCATGAATACATTGATAGTGTCTTCCACCATGCTTGAGAAGATTGACATCATGCATCTCTGGAATATTGCTAGCGTATTACACAACCCAAATGGCATACTTTTAAATATAAAGGTGCCATAGGGACATGTGAACATTATTTTCTCTTAGTGTTCTAGAACAATAGAGATCTAATTGAAGCCTGAGTGACCATCTAAAGCAATACCAGCCCTTTCCTGCCAAGCAGTCTAGCATCTGTCCATGCATAGCATAAGGAAATATCCTTTTCAATTGATGCATTGAGCTTTCTATAGTCTGTGCACACCCTCTAACCAGTGATGATCACATAGAGATCAACTCATTGCTAACATTTTAGACCACAGTGATGCGTCCTTTCTTTGTAATACACTAGACTAGGCTCACCTATTCACTGTCAGCGGTTAGATATATTATATCCATGTCCAACAACTTGATGATTTCCTTGCACATGACCCCTTGCATAGGTGGGTTGATTCACCTATGGGGTTCAATACCAAGTTTATAGTCCTTGACTAGCTAAATTTTATGAGTGTACACCCTAGGTAGGATGCCAATGATGTAAAGAATCAGCCATCCAGTAGCCTTTTTAAACTGCTTGAGCACTGCGATCAGTGCATTTACTTATTTGTCATTAAAGTTTTAGCAATGATGACATACAAAGTATTGTTATCACCTGAAAACACATATATCAGATGGGATGGAAGAGCATTCAATTCCAATACTGTTGGTTCCTTAATGGATGGTCTAGTAGGTGGCGACTCTTAATTTTTCAAATCAAATTCAAGTTTAGTTTGATGTACAGTAAAATAAGATGCTCCTAGGGTTCTTATCATCTCCTCATAGTCCTGGATTCCGTCACTCTCAAAATTTATTAACACTATTTCTAGGGTTTTAATACCCAGTCTTTCTTCAAGTGGTACGTCTGGTTTCACCCTATCAACACTCTCAATGACAAAGACTATCTTCAGATGATTATTCTTCTTTTTATACTAGTAGACATTGAAGACGACCATATCCTGACCTAATTTTAAATTGAGTTACCCAACTCTATGACTAATAGTTCTCGTCCATTGGCTAAGAAGGGACTTCCCAGGATGATTGGGACTTCGAAGTCAACTTCGCAATCAAGAATCACAAAGTCTGTGGGGATATGAATTTATCCACTTTGATAAGGACGTCATACAGTATCCCCAAAGGCTTATTCAATGTCCTGTTAGCCATTAACAACCACATGTTTATAGGAGTAAGGGCTCACAAGCCTAACTTGTTGTACATCACAAAAGGCATTATATTGATGATAGCGCCTAGATCACACAAACCCTTTGCAAATTCAACATCTCCAATGGTGCAGGATATGGTGAAGGCTCCAAGGTCTTGTCTCTTCTGTACTAAAGACCTTGTTGCTATCACACTATATTGATGAAGATCTTGGCTTATGGTCTACTTTTTCACGACCAAATCCTTCATCAACTTTGCATACCTGGATATTTTCTTTAATGCCATAATGAGAGGGATATTGATGGAAAGTTGGTTCAGCACAGAGATGAAGTCCTTGAATTTACCTTCCTCCTCCATCTTTTTGAGTATCTGAGGGAAATGAAGGGGAGGTCCAGGAATGGGTTTCAAATTCTGTGGCATCACAACTATATCAGTTACCCCATCCTTGGCACCAGCATCTCCGGTTTATGCATCCTTTCTCTCAACAATCTCCTCGCGAACATTATCATCATCAACTAGCATCGAAGGGTTAATGGTCTACTTGCCACCATATGTCGTCACTACCATATACTATTACGGATTCTGAACTATGCTGCTAGGCAAGATACTTTTTTTATGCTACTTTAATTGAATCGACGTCTGATCAAACTGTTGCCCAAGTTGCTCTATAGCAATATAATGAGACTCAGTTTACTAATTAATGCTGGAGATGTCATTTTCATCCATTCCCAGGTCTCATCCAAATTGTTAGCCTTCTTGAATAGTCAGTTGAACATCTCCTTGATTTGATAGATACCAACAATAGAGTCTCGATTATGTGGTGGCACATACAGACCATTTCTGTAAGCACCTCTAATTCCCCAATCAACTTCTCTGTCTTGGCCCCTGTTCCTATCATTGAAGCCTCATTGAATATTGTCTTTGAAGTGCCATCCTTCATAAAGTTCCCATCTTGGTTTGATTGACCCTAGCGCTAATAGTCCTAATTAGACCCTTGGGTATTGGTCCAGAATTTTACCATCTTTTTGTGACCCAAGCCTAGGGCCTAGACGTGACTGGCGAATGGGGAATCTAAGGAACCCCAAATAATCCTCCTAGCATATCATTACACATCCTTGGCCATGAAAACAATTAGAATGACAATAACAGATCAATGTAAACAAGGGGTAATTGGGACTAAGGATAAACTTTCATATGATAAACATCAAGAGTCAATAGAGTCAAGCTCATAACATAGATACATAACATGTATAACAACACCTTTACTACATATATAAGAACGGAGGCCAAGAGCATAAAACCTATTTTGCCTAGGAGTATCCCCTTGGCCTTGAGGGCGGCCATCTCTACCTTCGGTTTAAGCATGGGGCCAATTAATAACCCGGTGGCCCATCTCACCATATCCAAAACAATCACTAGGATTCCTCCAACATGGGCCACCATGGTTTTTTCTACACGTAGGCCACTTGGGCTTGGACCCTCCACTATTACCACCTTGGTGTCTTAGGTTATCATCAACAATCCTTCCATTAGGAGCATTGGAAGACCCTTGGATTTGATGGAAACAATCATCCTTGGGGCCTTGGAACTTACCATTCACACGATTCCTCTTGGCCTCTCTACTCCTCTTCCTCAACTTTTCCCCTTCCAATTTCTTGGTATATTTCATCAAACGGAACAAATCCTTATCATTAATCAACATGGTGGACCGACATTCTTTATTCACCAAGTAAGAGACACCCATCAGGAACTTGTGCATCTTAGCCCTTGGGTCGATAACTAAGTGAGTAATATACTTAGGGAGTTGGTTGAACTTGAGAGCATATTCCCTCATACTCATTGAACCTTATCTCAAATTCATTAATTATTCCAATTTGGCTTCTTTAAGTTCAAGAGGAAAGAATCAGTTTAGAAAGGCCTCCTTGAACTCTTCCCATTGAAACATATTGTTGACTCCATTCTCCCCCTCCATTGATTATACCATATTTGTGCTACCTCTTTGAGTTGGTAGGCCACCAACTCTGCCTTATCTTCCGATCTAACACCCATGATGGACAATACCTTATATGTCTCACCAATAAACTCTTGTGGATCTTCATTAACCCTTCACCCGTAAAACTCCGATGGGCTCATCCTCATGAAGTCTCTTATCGGAGAAGACAGTGTAAGGCATAAGGGGATTGGCCCCTTGATTATCTTGGTTGGCCACAATTTGTGCAAGTAAAGTGAGAGCCTCCCAAAGCACTCCGTTAGTTGGTTTTCCCTTGGGAGCGTGGGCTCTTCCTCCTCTTAGGATAGACATGATGAACTAGCAAAGGAAAGAATAATTATTAGGGGGGAAAATCTTACTTCAACTCTATAGCACGACTTAGAACATGAAGAAGGGAAACATCTCCTAAAACATCTCATAGCCTCCTACTCATAGTTATGGTACACAACACAATAATGAATAAGACTCTAATCTATACGGTGTGTTAGACTCCGATGATCTAACAACCTAGTGCTTTGATACCACCTTTGTCACAACCCAAGCCTAGGGCCTAGACGTGACCGGTGAATGTGGAACCAAAGGAACCCCAAACAAGCCTCATAGCATATCATTTCACATCCTTGGCCATGAAAACAATTAGAATCACAATAAGAGATAAATGTAATCAAGGGCAAACTGGGAATAAGGATAAAATTCCATATCATAAACATCAAAAGTAAAGAGAGTCAAGCTCATAGGATAGATCCATAACATATCCAATAACACCTCTACTACATAGATAATAGCGGGGGCTAAGATAAGCAACCAGGCTAACCATCATAATAAATACATAAGGCAAAGAGAGAAAGTCTTAATACATAGCAATAGATCATAAGTAACATCCTTGGAATTGAGGAATCACCTCAAATCTTGATAAAAGTCATACTAGCTACTTTGAGGAGGATGATTAATCAGTACACCGGTTCCTACATGATTACATCATGTAGGCACAAAGTATGTGTTAGTATGTTTGAATGTACTAAGTATGTGGGATTAAATGCAACAAGAGATAGACATCATAATCGAAATGCATTATTAAGAGCAATAGATAGCATAATATCATTATTGCATGTATGGCTAATGCTTAAGTAAATCATGCTTTGCAAATCATTCATCTTACATAGATCATAATATATAAGTGTGGAAAGAAAGCTCAACCGACATAACATAAGACCTTTTTGGAGAAGCAACTTTCCTTACTAGAGCCCATCCTTTTTCGAATTAAGTAGCCTTCCATATGGGAGCCCGACCTCTTTCTAATTAAGTGTCCTTCCTTACGAGAGCCCATCCCCTTTTGAATTAATGACCTTCCTTACGAGAGCCTGTCCCTTTTTGAATTAAGTGACATTCCTTGCGTGAGCTTATCCCTTTTCGAATTAAGCATTTCATAGAAAACTATTATATTTCAATCATCAAGAAAGAACTTCTCATTTTCCCAAAAATACAACAAACATAAGAACCCAACAATCTACTTGAAAAACCATAAGTACTTTCTCATGAAACAACCCATATAAACATTTCTATCATCATCATAAAGTCATTCAACTCATAAGACATGCATTAGACTTTCAATTCCTCAAGAAATCATAACCAGACATTTATCGAACACCTAGCGGGTGTGTAATGGTAGTGTAAAATCATGCAATTCAAGAGTGAAAGCATGCTGGTAAATTCAATGTAAAAGCTTCAATAGATACTTAGTAACACCCCCAAGAAATAAACATCAAAACCTTTTACTAATCCTTTCAGTAGATCTTAGATTCATAGCTAAACATGGTAAAATGTTCACAATTTCATATACTCAAACATAGTGTGCAGTAATTTTCATAATAATCAAGACCCATGAATAAATCACCTTTAAATCATGTAATTTTGAGTAAAATGAAGCTTGGGCATCATGGGTGAAAGAAATCCATGAAAGAAACCCACATAAATTAGCGTTGGAGATGAACATGAAAAGATTGGAGATGAAGACTTGAAGCTCGAATGAAATCCTTAATCTTGAGTTTTGGGACTTGAATTTAGGGTGAAATATGTTTCTAAGTGTTTGAGAGGATATAGGGGAGTGTGAAGGATGATATGAGGGTGAAGTAAGGGTAAGTATTGGTATTTTCACATATGAGGATCCTTAGACGCAAGACATACAAGTCTTGGAATGAAAAAAAAGTCCCAAAATAATACAGTGGCGCGTCGCGAAAGCAACGTGATTTAGCCACTGGAATTTTCATTTCACAAATTTTGGATTTTGATACGGTTGGTCTAAAATTTGGGTCAGACCCATTTCCTATACAATTTTACCCCTAAACAAGAATATTAAGTCAAATTTTTGAAGTAACGAACGAATTTTTAGATATATGAAAATTAAGACTATGGATTTTTGGGCACTTTTTGGGTAATTCACATCTGATCAGTGATAAAGTCAGTATCCTTCTCTTAGTAAGACTTCCTCATACATGGGTGGTCATGAAGGCTGATGAGCTGTTGTATTCACATGTTCTTGCCTTTGCTTCATCAACAACTCCACATTGGTGCTAATCCGAACAAGCTCTTGCATCATATCCTCATTTATCTTTACCTGTGCCGAACTAGCATCGAATGAGAATACTAGTATCGAATGAGAATGAACTTTTAGTTGATGACTTGTCTCTCGTATCCTATGCATAATTCGTCTTGACCACTTTCTCTAGCATTTTAGTTATCACCAATAAATGGACGATCTGAAAACAAGGCACCTATGACAGTGTCAGCAAAAGCTTGGCTATTTTCATCCAGGACTACATAAAAGATTACCACCATGGCATCACCCAAAATCTTGTGGTCAGTGACACTCCTTAGGAACTTTGTGAACCTCTCCCACATAGTGTTGATTGAATTATCAGGAAACTGATCGATGTTGTTGACTTGGTCCTTAAACTTCTACTTTTTGAACCATAGAAAAGACCTCTCAAAAAAGGCCTTTTGCATTTCTATCCTGCTAGTGATTGAACTCTTTGGGAGCTTATATAGCCACAATGTTTCAATGCATGTCAGAGACAATGGGAAGAGACAGAGCCAAACAACATCTATGGACAATTTCTCACTTCCCATCATACTTTTTCAAATGAAGAAAATATTCTGTAGATGGTTATGCGGATCCTCTGATGGTGAAGACAAGATGTTGTAGATAGTTATGTAGATCCTCTGATGGTAAGCTCGCGAACAACCCACAATTTTGCAGCGTTTGAAGTAATTCACTCAAGATGATGAACTTTGTCATCCAGTGATAAAGGTAACACAATAGATCTAGTGACATCTATCACCAAAGGATCAAGCCTGTGTTGATTCCATTTATGAGCCGCGGCTTGAAGATACTTTGGTGGTGGAGTATAATCCTTAAGAGGAGGTGGGTTATTATTAATTATTTTTCTAGTTCAGTGCTGCATTCACTACCTTAATTACCACACCGTTACATTATTCTGGGCCATTCTTCATATTGTTTTCTAGATCTCAAGGTCAAATAGAGTCAAGGGTCTGCCTTGACTATGAGTGTTGTGTATACACTATACATTCATGCTGAGATAAAACATAAATAACAAAAGTATCAAATGAGGGAAATAAGGATTAATTTCGTATTACATAAATTAAACCTATCTAAGCAATATTCCCTCGTAACGGTGCCAAAATCTTGAAGTCACCCTAGCTACACCACATTTTAAAGGTTTATATAGTCATTGTCAAAATATATAATCTGACAATGGTTAGGGTCGAACCCACAAGGAAAATAGTCAGAGTTGGAGTAACTAGAAACAAGTAGAGTGAATTAACCTACTTATCTCCCTAAATAGTGGGTGGGTGGGGGTTATAATTGCAAGAAAATAAACTAAAGCTGGAATCACACATTGCGAAATAAGTTAGAGAAGTAACCAGGGTATTGTTCCCTGTGATTCCCTAACTCAGTATCAACAGATAATCATAATCTTTTCTAATATGTAGCATGCAAAATGGTAAATTAAGTTTACCAAACCCTTTGACCTAGGTGAGAGGAAAATTTCACTATGTGGTTTGATCCATTCCTGCAGTGTGAGATTACTAACCCTTACCTATTATTCTAGTACAACCTCCCTTTGATCTCGTTCGATTGATTAGACGAGAGGGATCACATCGACTCTTATTATTTAATCTTTTATCCAATGATTTACTACTTTTATCCATTTAGTAACAATTAGGTGAGTTCTAATGTTGGCCATCATTAAAAATCAATCAAACCAAAGAGAATTAATTAATATGTGCATGCACACTTTCTAAAATTTATGGGTTATCCGATTTTACCTTATTAGTTCTTCATGGTTCCCACAATCCTAATTATGGATTTAGCATTTCATAATCATTGTACATCAAAGAACCATGATATAGAATAATATGACTAAGTACTTACAACGATAAAATTAAGAACAAGAAATCCCAAACACTTTAATAGGGGTAAAACCTATTTATAATAAGTAAAATACAAGTCCAAAAAAATTAGAAAACTATATTCGGTTGGCTTTACAATAATGGTAATGGGTTGTACAATGTTCTACGCCCCATACTTGGGCTTTGTATTCTTCATTAATCAATATCTGGCTTCACTTATGATGCTCTTCTACGAGTTATATTCAGACTTACGACCCATATAGGGTTTCGTCTGATAGCTTTCAAGAAATATTACACAATCTAATCCTCAAGGGACAAAACTAATCCATGACTCATACAATCTTCTATGACTCATTTGAAAGTTTGTAGATATATCTTCAGAAAATATGACCTTCACTAGATCACAACTACGAAACCCATCTATGGCTCGTGGAAGTAGCCATAATACTTAGAGTGCCTAGTATTTTCTAAAAACTTAACATCTGCAACACTGTTCCCAAAATCATTCCAAATCCTATAATCCTAAGAAAACAAATATAAACACATAAAACCCTCTAATATCTCTTTGAGAACACACACAATTCCATGTTTAAGCATCAAAAGTATTGTATTTTGTAGCACATCACGACTCGAAGACTAAGCCTCACTGCTATGATTTGTATAAATGGACAGTAACTCTAATAGAGTAAAAGTATCATATGTGGTCCCTTTGCTCAATCTCCAAGAATGCAACATAGTAGGGGTGAGTATACCAAAATATACCTAGTCGGTTCAACAGACTGGGTAAGTAAGATCGAATAAGCATGTGATATCAAAAAATGCTACCATATTCAACGGAAGGATTAGTGTAATATATATATATATATATATATATATATATATATATATATATATATAAGAATACAATAAATAACAATGACAGTCAATGATGTGATGCACATGTAGTATATTAATACAATAAATAAGGTGGAAATATGATAATCTTTAGTGCCGGTGTATACACCTATCAAGCTGAAGCTACTAGGTAGAACCCATGGGGGTCTCGTTTAGCAATATACATAATTTCTCAACTTCACTAACATTGATGAGATATCGATGGGCTTTGACACTTTTAAAGAGGTCTCCAGTATGGATGTGCTATCAAAATACAACACTTTTGTTGCTTAAAACTTGAACTTTTATGTATTCTCAATGCAATGTTAGTGTATTTTATGTGTTTTTATGCTTTTTTATAGGATTACAATGTGGGCATAATGTTTGGGCTAAGTGTGCAGATTTTACTGAAGAAGAGGTTTCACAAGATCTTTTACAGGCTATACATTTGGTTGCATATATAATTCCAATAAAGGTGTAGCACCCCACATATTACAATACTAGTACTATGCAAATGAAACATGATATGGTTTGTTCAAATTAGTGCCAATTTTTAAAAGTGCTTGAATCTCCAATTAAAGGGCGATATGTATGTCTAATGCTGAAGAGGATCGAGTGTAAATAAGTTTTTAAATAAAATTGAGGAGATCATGGAAAAGTGAGAGAATTGAGATATTTGTAGGACTTAGGAAGTTAGTAGGTGAGTCACCAACTTGCTCAGGCTAAATTTTCTAGCTAAACAGAGACTAGGCCCGATATCGAATATGTCCAAGTCCGATTATGAATAAAGTCCGTGATAAGAGTGTAACTTTAGGCCATGTTTTAGCATCACAAAGGGACTATATTTTCAGTCCAATAATAATAGAGAAAGGGCCCAAGTACAACAAAGCTCACTTGGTGAGTTGGGCCAAAACTAACTAATAGAAAGGAAACAAAACAGGAAGCAAAGGCCCAACCAATTTGAACCCAATAAGGTCCAAGTGAAAGGGGCAAAATGGTACTTTGATTTCTTGGTAAAATAAGGCTCAAAATAAGAAAGTTATGTTAGCCAATTGCTCCTTTAAAAGGGGCTGAAAATTAGCTCACTCAAGTCATTCAACTTGCACAAAAAAATCATATTTTCTTAAGGCTTTCTCTCTATACTTCTTAAATTTGTAAAGCAGCCAAAAGGAACTTTTAGGGTTCTTAAGGAGACCTTCAGCCTTGAAGGTAAAGGTAAGTGATTGTAGTTGTGTGTTTAGTATGGTTTTCTTATGCAAAACAAGAGACTATGTTGGTTATGTCTATGCTGAAATTGTTGGACAACATGTGTTTCAAAAGTTGTTGTACATTTTTTTTATTTATTTGGAAGATTTTCTCTTTTTGGTTGGATTGATTATGAAGGGAGGATACTGTTCCTAATGAGTATTAGTTCTATAATGATGTATAGAGGCTGCTGCACCATATTTATAGTCCGCAAAAGTAAGTGCTTGTGTGATATCGTAATTGTGCTCGTAATAGGAACTTGTGGGCTGATTGATTGGGGGCTATGGTATCACGTCCTCCACCTATTTTGAGAACTGTCTTCAAATGTTTTAGGACTTTTTATATGTATAAATTTCGTGGGAATAGTTTGGAAGAAGTTGGTAAAGTTTTGGAATCGTCAACATCGTAATGTAGCGAAGGGAGGTAATGTTATGTCGCATGTTTGCATGTTGCATAGAATTGTTATATCTTGTGCTTTGTGGGCTGTTTTAAGGAAATTATGATACTAAAATAGGCTTCACATGATATGTATATAATAATGTGTATTAGAAAGTACGATTAGGGGCGGACAGGTTGAAAGAATACGCTCGAGTTTATAATTATCCGATTGTTGCCCATATGTTGTTTTTATGAGAGTGGTCTGCCAAGATGTATCTACTAGGTACTAATGCTAGTTTTATCACCTACTATATTATAGATAAATATTTGGAGGAAGTGTATCTCGAGGTAATAGCAAGGTTGAACAGCGAGGTATGTAAGGCTACTCGATTTCGTATTACTTGGCATGAAATCTAGATTCTTCCTTGGCACATACAGGCACTTACCAACTCTGACACAACTATTATCCATATATCCACTCTTTCACACATTCCTATGCTTGCATAGTCACCTTTAAATCTGCATACATTCTTTGATACCAAGATACACGAATTCATTCTACTAAATAAAGTTTATGTGTTGTTCTACCTCCTATGCATTTCATTATTTGTGTGACTTACTCCTTTCATTGTGGTGTTGTCTTTTGTGATTATTTATATGTCATATGTTGTATCTATAGTCCTACAGCTCCAATGTTACAACCACCAAAAGAATTATCTCAAGGGTAATTGAAAGATAAAGTAAACTATATTGCTTATTGATGGGTGGTAACCTGACGGGTGGAAGAATCACCTAGCCAGGGTCAATCCTATCATGGGGGGTAGCCCAAGGGGTTAAAGGAAAAGCCTAGCCAGGGTCGATTTCAATATAGATTTACCACTGGTTAGGTGGTCATTTGTATTACACGTTGTGCATAGATTATACAGTAAAGGTAAAGTAATAAAAAGAACATAAAGTACATGATCCCGTAGTACAACTAAAGGTGGTCACTTATCCTACACCAGTGCATAGTCTTATTTGAGCTGTTACTTCGTATACAGTATTTCCTGCCTTGCATATTCAGTACATTATCTTGTACTGATGTCCCTTACAGGGGACCTGCATGTCATGCTGCAGGTATAGCTGCTAGTAGATCTCCCCAGTAGCAGTATAGGACATTCAGCTGCTGTTGTCAAGCTCCAGGTTTCTTCAAAGCTTTTTGTGTCTAGAACTTATAATTTTTGTATTGTATATTTAGTCGAGGGAGGCCTATCCTGACCCTTATTAGATACTTTTTCATATCTAGAGGTTTTGTAGACTATGTAAATTAAAGTGTGGTCATGTCTCATACTTTAGGCACCGTGGCCACAATGGCCTAGCCATGTGCATCTCCTTTTGGTTTGTTATCACTGTTTACTTTCTTAAAGGTATGTTAAATGTAGGAATACCTCATAATATGTGTAGAAAGCACATAGATACAGGTTATTTCTCCCAGCCCTCACAGGCAACGGGTGCCAGTCCACCATAACGGGACTTTGGGCGTGATAGAAGGGTGATTTTCTGAAGATATACCTACGAACATGCAAATGAGCCATAGAAGATTTTAGGAGTTCTAGAGTTGGTGTCATACCCTATGGATTACAAAGTTACTAAAAAGTCATCAGATAAAGCCCCTTATAGGCAATAGAACTTTATATGGGCCATAGAAGGGTGTAGTAGAAGTTATCCTCAGATTTGAAAAAGCAATTCATGAAAGCTTGACTATAGGTCGTAAAACATTATACAACCTATAGAAGAAACCTTAAAGTCTATCGTCCTAATTCTCATAATCCATTTTGGTTTTATATTTTAAAGACTATAAATAGGTATTTAAAGTTATTTTTCAGAAAAAAACTACAGAACAATAGAGATCTTGAGAGGAACACTTGTAAAACTTTATTTTGTTTTTTAATTTCAGTCTTGTGATTCTAGGTGAAGAGTTTGGATTCCTTGTGCTATATTCACTTATGTAGATGCTCAATTATATTATTCAGATTCATAAGTGTTGGATCTACACTGATTATGAGTAGCTAAATCCACAATTAGGATTGTGAGAACCATGAAGAACTAACAAGGTAAAGTCAAATAATTCATAATTGTTGAAAAATATGCATGCATGTTTTAATTTATTCTCTTTGGTTTGTATGCTTTTTAATGGTGGAAAAAGTTAGAACTAGCCTAGTGTTATTGACTAAATCAATATAGTAATGAGTAGGAAAAGAGATTAATTAACATGATTCTATTGATGCTTCTCATCTAATCAATCAAACTAAGCCAAGGGGATATTGTAGTGGAACAATAGGTAAGAGTTAGTAATGTCACACTGCTGGGATGGACTAAATCACATAGTCAAATTCACCTCACCTAAGACAAAGATTTGGTCAACATAACTTACTGTTCCACATGCTACACACTGGAAATTTATTTGATTATCTGGTAATATTGACTTAGGGAATCTTGGGGAACACAGTACTCTAGTTACTCTTCGTACTAATTTAAAACATGTCTTTACATAGATTTGCTCTTCATAGTTGTTACAAACCCCACTCCCCACTTTAGGGGAGATAAGCAGGTTAATCAATCCGAATTGTCTTGAATTCTTCTAATTCTACCATATTCCCAGTGATGTCGAATCTAACCTCAGTTATGTTGTATATCTTGTCAATGACCGCTTTAGCCTTAAAAAGGAGGTGTCATTTTGGTGACATCAAGATTTTGGCACCCTTGTGGGGAGTACGGCTAAGTTTGGTTAATTCAAGTAGTTTGGCAGTCAATCTTTATTTCCTTCATTTTACATTTTTTGTTGTTTTTGTTCTATTTAGCTGTAGTGTATCCCAATGCATGATGTTGAGGCGTTCCCTTGACTCCAGTTGACCCAGAGATCTAGATAAGACTAAGAAGGATTGCCCAAGATAATACAAACAATGTGGCGAATGCAGCTGTGAATCAAAATGAGAAACAAAATGTGAATGTTGACAATCCACCTCCTCTTGGGGACATTTGATCCACAACCATAGGACTTCAACGCTGAAGCTTATCAGTGGAACTAATATTTGCTAAACCCTATGGAAAGGGATGTTATTGCAACCATTGTGTTACCGCTACACCGGATGACCCAAAGTTCAATGATTTCGAGTGGGTTGCTTCAGATGTTGGAGAAGATGGATTGTTTGCATGCTTACCATCAGAGGATCTGCATAGTCATCTACACAATATTGTGTTTGTCTATAAAAGTGTAATAGGAACTCAAAATTTGTCCATGGATGTTTTGGGACTTCATTTCTTCCTATTATTTCTAACAAGCAATGCAGTGTTATGGCTATCCGAGCTCTGATAAGGTTTGATCACCTATTAGGCTGAGTTGAAGAAGGCTTTTTTGAAGAAGTTCTTCCTGTGATCGAAGAAGTTCATGTTGAAAGATCACATCAAAAATTTCTTGACGAGTGTTCGTGAACACAAAATTGTTGATGATACCTTGGTGGTGATCTTCTACCTTGCCCTAGACGAGAATAGTCAAGCATGTGCCGATACTATCATGGTGGCCATGTTTTAGATCAATCATTTGCATGGATTACTAAGAAGCTAGAAAAGGTGGTCACGATGAATCATGCATGTGGATAAAGGGACAGATCATCCACCAAAAGTTCGTGCACTGTCAGTATTAGTTCAGAGCAAGCTAATATAAATATGAGATAACGCAAGAGCTTGTATGGATTCGTACCAGCCTGGAGGTGATGATGAAGTAGAATGAGGAATAAGTTAATGTAGTCATTTATAATCCTTTGTGAGCACCCATGTACAATGATCCTTACTATGAGGAGGACATTTTCTTCATTGCTAATAAGATTGGGGGTTTTTGAACCAATACCCAAGGGTCAAATCCAGATTATTGGCGCCACGGTCAAGGAAACCAAGGTCAAAACTATAATAGAGATGGCATGTTTAGAGAAAACCGCGGAGGTTAATATGATAAGAATATGGGCTAGGACAGAGATGCAGAGTGGAGTCACAAAGATGGCTATAATAAATGATGCTTATGTTTGGTGTGCTGGAAAAATACAACATTTTTTATGCTTAAAACTTTAAATTTTGGGTTTTCTCAATTCGATATTAGTTGGTTATATGTGTTTTTGTGTTTATGTTTTCACAATCATGATTATTGGTTGGCATTGATTTTGGGAAAAATTATAGAAGTTGCTGATTTTTGTTGTTATACGAGACATTTTACGTGTCATAGATCATTCTGTGGGTCGTAGGGTGCTTTTGTGGACAATTTTAGTGAGGAGCAATTTTCTAAAGTTTATTCTACGAATATATAGACGAGCAATAGAGAGTTTTATGAGTCGTTAAAGATAGTTTGTGCCCTGAGGATCAATGAATGACTTTCAGGAATTTCATCAGATAAAGCCCCCTTTAACAGTTGTAAACCACTTCGCGAGTAGTAGAGGGGTCTCCTAGAGTTTAATACCAAATTTCCAGTAGCCGAGTACAAGACCCTGATTATGAGTTACTGAATGCAATATGGTCCGTAAAACACCTTTTGTACGGTGTGCCGACCAGTTCTCCTATTTTGCGTAGGACTTGAATTTTTATCATTATAAATAAGTTTTTAAGTTATATTTTTAGAAGTTTTCACCTAGTAATTAGAGAATTCAATATTTAGAGAGAGGAAATTCTAAGATCATATTGGAGAGTCTTTGAGAACCTTTGGGTTTGAATTTCAACTTGAAGCTTGTGATTCTTATTGAATTTGGATTTTGATTGTTCTTAATTCTATTATGTAAGTGTTTAATTATGTCTTCTATATTCATAATTCTTTCATTTACACATTGTATGAGTAGCTATACACAACTGGGGTTGTGAGAACCATAAAGAACTAATAAAGTAAAACTAGATAATTTGTGACCCTTTGCCTAGTGTTATTGACTGTACCAATGTAGTATTGAATAGGAAAAGAATTAAATAATAGGATTCGATTGATGTGTTCTTGTCAAATCAACCAAACTGGACCAAGGGGAAGTTGTACTAGCGGGACTAATAGGTAAGGGTCAGTAATGCACACTATGGAGATAAGCCAAGTCGCATAGTGAAATTCACCTCTCACCTTTGACCAAAGGGCTTGTTTGATATAACGTACTGTATTGCATGCTATACATTAGAAAAGAATTACGTTATTTAGTGATATGAGTTGGGGAATCATGGGGAACACAATACCCCAGTTTCTCTCCATATTGACTTCTCTCTTGTGATAATAATTTTAGTTTTATTTCTCATTGATTATTGCAACACCCCCCGCCCCCTTTTGGGGAAGTAAGTTGATTAATCATCTAGATTGGAAATTAGTGAATTCTATTGAGTCTACGTATTCCCTGTGGGTTTGACCCTCATCTTTATTAGATTCTATTTCTTGAAAGCAACTGCTTTATCTTCTAAAAAGGAGGTGTAACTTGGGTGACATCAAGATTTTGGCACCATTGCTAGGGAAAACTTTAAGTATCTGGGGTTCATCATCCAGAGTAGTGGCCATATCGATGATGATGTCACACATAATATTGAGGCAGCTTGGACTAAATGAAGGCTTGCCTCAGGAGTATTGTGTGATAAGAAGATACCACCTAAGCTCAAAGTTAAGTTTTACAGAATGGTGGTTAAACTATCTTTATTGTATGGGGTGGAGTGTTGGCCAACAAAAAATGCACATGTTCAGAAGATGCATGTCACAGAGATGAGGATGTTACGATTGATTTGTGGTCACACAAGTGGTGATAAGATTAGGAATTAGACCATCAGGAAAAGCTAATGGTGGTCGCTGTTGTTGATAACATGAGGGAAGTGAGACTGCAATGGTTTGGGCATATGAAGAGAAGGAGTACCGTTACTCCTATTAGGAGGTGTGAGAGATCGGTTTTGGAAGTCATACGGAGGAGTAGAGGTAGTAGAACATAGAAGTACTGGGGGAGGTGATCAGATAAGATGTGGCGATACTGGATCTCACCGAGGACATGACATTAGATAGAAAGGAGTGGAGGTCATGAATTAAAGTAATAGGCTAATTTGATGATAGTGTTAGGTGGAGTAGTAGGGTAGCGAGAGTCATTATGTTTTATATCATGTGTGTTATTTTCTGTCATATATGTGTTAATTTTGTCATATTTATATATTATTATGTGCTTTTTTGTTAATGGTCTTCCTTTCTATTCATTTTCCTTTCCTCATTGTCATATCTAGTTTATTGTGATTATGTGTTTTTGAACTGAGGGTTCCCAGGAAACAACCTCTCTACTTCCATGAGGTAGTGGTAAGGTATGCATACTTTCTACCCTCCTTAGACCTCACTTATGGGATTCCACTGGATATGTTGTTTTTGTTGCCAGGGAATACGACTAGACTTAGTGAATTCATTAGTAATTCGAATGTTAATCCTTAGTTCTCTTATTTTATTTTTGTTTATTTTTTTGTTCCTTTTCAGGGTGTAATTGTAGTGTATGGCCAACACTAGGAGGCAAGGCAATACCTTAACTCCGTTAGACGCAGTGTTCAACAGAACATTCAGAAGAATGGCCTAAGATAATGCCAATAACACTGCCAATGCAACTCTGAACAGGAAGAACAATGAAGATGTTGAGAATGAGAACCCACCTCATTCAGAGGCCACTTTTCCATAGCCTCAGTATTTCAATGCTAATGCTTACCAGTAGAATCAGTTCAGGCTGAATCCTGTGGCTATGGAGGTGATTGGAGTTATTGTGTTGCCACTACTACCTGCATACACAAAATTCACAGCCTTAAGTTGCTTACTTCAGATACTGCATAACTGTGGGCTATTTGTGGGCTTACAATCAGAGGATCCTTGTAGCCACTTACACAAAGTTGTATTCGTCTACAAGAGTGTGATGGGAACACAAAATCTATCTATGGATGGTATGGGGACTTCATATCTTCCTATTGTCTCTTACAGGCAATGTAACATTATGACTATCTAAGCTCTAGAATAGTTTAATCACTAGTTGGGTAGTTATAGAAGACCTTTTTGGAGGGGTACTTCCTTAGATCAAAGAAGCTCAAATTGAAGGATCAGATTAATAACTTTGAGCAACTTTCTGGTGATTCAATTAATACTACTTGGGAGCGGTACATCAAATGTCTGAGGAGTGTCCCTGACCACAAGATACTTAATGATGCTTTGGTAGAGATCTTCTACCATTTCCTTGATGAGAGCAGTCAGACTTGTGCTGACACTATAATGGGGGGTATGTTTTTGGTCAATCATTTGCAAGGATGGCAGAGCGAATGGAAGGAGTGGTCAAGACTAACCATATATAGGGGTAGCGAGACAGAGCATCCACTAAGGGTTTATGTGTTGTCAGTGTGGGTCTAGAGCAGGCTATAATTAATGAAGAAATCATGCAGTAGCTTGCTCAAATTTGCACATATATGGAGGTGATGATGAAGCAGAGCCAAGAGAGTATGAATGCAAAGGTTCATCAACCTCCACGTGTGCCCATGTATGAGAAGCCATATTATAATGAGGATGCATGTTTTGTTGTTGATCAGATGGGGGGGATCTGGACAACCTCTGAAAGGTCCAATCAGGACAACTGGTACTAAGGTCAAGAAAATCAAGATCAGAAAATTAATAGTGATAAAGCTTACAGGGACAACTGTGGACATTACTATGATTGGAGCAAGGGTCCAAAGAGAGATGCATATTAGGGTCACATAAAAGGCTTTAGAAATGGCCTTTATATGCCACTACACAACCATGATGCAGGTGCAAACAGTTCCAAAATTGAGGAGATGCTTGATCACCTGTTGAAGAAAGCTGAGGAACAGGATATGACTTTAGGGGACATGAAATCAGAAATTTCAAGTATTAATCAGAATATAAAGTCTCACTTTGTAGCTTTCAAATAGCTGGAACAACAACTCAGTCAAGTGTCGAATCAACTTAATTAGTGTTAGAAGGGTACACTGCATAGCAGGATACTTTAAAATCCTAAAAATGATAGGCAGTGTATGGTGATTACTACTCAGTGTGTCAAAAGCACCATTGATCCTCCCATGCCGATTAATGAAGGACATGTTCAAGAGGAAACAGTTGGGGCCAAGGATGTAGATGAAGGATATTATCGTGGAAAGGATGGGGTGACTGATGCAGCCGATGGACTACAAAGGTTGAAGTCCATTCTTAGGCCTCCTCCTCCCTTTCCTCAAAGAATCAAAAAGAGGGAGGAGGAAGGCATGTTCAAGCACTTTCTCTCTATGCTGAAACAACTCTCCATCAATATCCCTCTCAATGAAGCATTGGATAAGATGCAGGGTATGCTAACTAAATAAAGTAATTAGTCACTAAAAAGCATACCATGAGTCAGGAGCTCTCTCAAGAGCTTCAACATTGTACTGCTATTGCTATAAGGACCTTGGATTAGAAGCGACAAGATCTAGTTGCTTTCACCATACCCTGCACCATCAGAGATGTGGAGTTTGCAATTGCACTATGTGATCTAGGTGCCAACATTAACCTAATACCCCTTGCGATCTGCATGAAACTTGGATTGGGAGCCCTTACTCCAACTAGCATGCGGTTGTTGATGGCAGATCACAACGTGAAAAAGCTTGTAGGGATGCAATACAATATGCTGGTCAAAGTTCAGAAGTTCATATTACCTATGGACTTTGTGATCCTAGATTGCAATGTTGACTTTGACATTCCAATCATCTTGGGAAAATTGTTCCTAGACTCTGGGCGAGCATTAATGGATATGGAAGCGGATCAACTCAGGTTTACATTAAATGATAAAGTCATCTTCAATATTTGTTAATCTATGAAATGTCCAGATCATTTGAAGAGTGAATTTTGGGAAATTTGTGAAGTTTGAGTAACCAATTTTACCAAGTCATGTTATGACGATAAATAAGGTGCTACTTGGGAGATAAACCTAAGAAACACTAGCATTAGGCACACCGATATGCTTTTTGACCCCTTACATTTTATTTAGTTTTGATTTGGTGCATTGAGGAAAATGGACATCTTTTTTGATGGGGTATGGGTAGTTATAGGCCTCAGTGAAGTCTGAGCAGCTTAGGTCTATAACCACCCTAATTTTTTTATCTCGAGATTTTCTCGCCAGTGTTCTTTTTCCCTATGGATATTTACTTTCTTTTGAACTGGCACGTTTAGGATGTTTAGATAGTATTGGTAGCATATAGTACTAATACTTGTGGCATATAGCATGTTGGTGTTTTATTTGAAAAACGATACCCACCAAAACTTTTGATTAGTAGTTAGATATCAGTCACGCATGTTTAGGTGTGTGACAATATTTGTTCTAATAAGTAAGGGTACATTGAGATAAAAATCATGATCTGAGAGTCTTTTGTTGATAATGTATGCAGTGCCATGTGAGTGTGAGCTTAATTTGATAAATTCATGTGTTTTGTGCTAATTTAGAACTTGCCTTATTACACTATGTTAGATTGTAGATTAATTGGATTAGGAAAGGATATTGGGCCATTGTTCGTAATAGTCTACTTAGCCTAAAATGACTAACAAAAACTCTGATATAATCCTTTGTTTCTAATGTTTGAGCCTAACATGCACCTATTCATTGAAAACATATTAACCTAGCATTGTTAGTTGTATAATCCTTAAATTGGGCCTGGTCCTTCCTTGAACATTGTGCATCTTGACTGAGGCAAAAAGCCTAAGTTGTGGGTGGCTACTAAAAGTGGCCCTGGTTCTTAGGATGAATATTGTGCACTTCAACATAGGCCAAAAGCCTAAGTTGAGGATGGCTGGTGTAAGGGTGAAAAATAAAAATAAGGGGTGAGTTAATTATAAGGGTAAAAATGGAAAATCATGTACTGGGTGCAAGAAAAATAAGTGATGCCTTAGTTATAAGATAAAAAGCAAAATGAAGTGATTGGCTAGATAACTATGTGATCCTATTTTGAAAAGTTGGTGTGAGTGTCCGAGTCTAAGATTTATGTTATGTATGCCATTGGGTTGAGGTTTGTTTGTTACTGTTTTATCTATAACGATTTAGTTCGTCAATTGAGGACAAGCAACAATTTTAAGTTGAGGGTATTGATGTGTTGCTAAAACACTTTTGATGCATAAAACTTGGAATTTTGTGTATTCTCAATGCGATGTTTGTTGTTTTATGTGCTGTTGTACTTATGGTAGTAGGATTATAGGTTGTCCTTGATTTTGGGGAAAATTGCAATTGTTGCTGATTCTTGTTGTTATATGAGACCCTGTACCAGCCATAATTCATTCCATAGGCCATAAGTTGGTTTTGTGGACAATTCTAGTGAGGGGCTATTTTCTGTAGTTTATTCTGCGAATATACAGATGAGCTGGTAGAAAGTTTTATGAGTCATAAAAGATGGTTCGTACCTAGAGGATCAGAGACTTGGTCTTTCAGGAATTTTATCAAACAAAACCCCCTTTACGAGTTATAAACCACTTTACGAGTTCTAGAGGGGTGTCATATAGTGGAAGTCTAAGTTTCCAGCAGCCGAGTATGAGACCTCGATTACGGGCCAAGGAATACAATACAACCCATAAGACATCTTCCATCTGGCATACCAATCAGTTCTCCTATTTCATTTGAAACTTGAATTTTGATTATTATAAATCGGTTTTTAGGTTAATTTTTAGAAGTTTTCTCCTAGTACTTAGAGAATTCAATATTTAGAGAGAGAAAGTTGTAAGAACATATTGGAGTGTCTTTGAGAAAACTTGCGTTTAAATCTAACCTTGAAGCTTATGATTTTTATTGAAGTTGGATTTTGCTTGTTCATAATTCTATTGTCTAAGTTTTCAATTATGTTTTCTCTATGCATAATTCTTGCATTATTCCATAGCACGTGTAGCTAATTCCACCACTAGGGATGTAGGAACCATGAAGAACCAACAAAATAAGATCAAATAATTCATGATTATTGGAAAGTGGATATGCATGTATTAATTAACTCTCTACATTTTGCATGTTTTCTCGTAGTGGTAAACATTAGAACTCCCTAGTGTTACTGATTAGACCAAGGTAGTAATGAATAGGAAAATAGATTAATTAACAAGATTTGATTGAGGTATTTTCATCTAATCAAACAAACTAGGCCAAGGAGAGGTTGTACAGGGACTAATAGGTAAGGGTTAGTAATGCACACTATGGAGATGGGCCAAGTAGCATAGTGAAATTCACCTCTCACCTTTGACCAAAGGGCTTGGTGAACATAACTTACCGTCCTGCATGCTATACAATATAAAAGAACTAGGTTATCTTGTGAAACTAAGTTAGGGAATCATGGGAAAACAATACCCTAGTTTATCTCCACATTGACTTCTCTCTCGTGATAGTTAGTTTAGTTATCTTTCTCATTGATTATTGCAAACCCCCCTAGCTTTGGGGAAGTAAGTGGGTTAATCATTCGTATTGCAAATTGGTGAATTCTCTTGAGTCTACGTATTCCTTGTGGGTTCGAACCTAACCTTTGTTAGGTTTTATTTCTTTACAACGACTATTTTATCCTCCATAAAGAAGGTGTAACTTGGATGATATCAATGTCCCACCTCACATTGTGACACCGGTGCTAGTATTTCTAGAGTTAAGGAGATGTTTGACCATCTGTTGAAGAAAGCTGAGACAAAGGATGAGACCTTGAGGGGGATGAAATATGACATCTCCATCATGAATCGAGAAATCAAGTCTTATTCCATTGCTATCAAATCGCTTGAGCAACAGTTTGGTCAAGTGTCAACTTAACTCAACATATCGTCAAAGAGGTACACTGCATAGCCACAAAGTACAAAACCTAAAGAATGAAGGGCAGTACATGGCAGTTACTACTCCTTGTGGCAAAAGTACCATTGATCCTCCCTTACCAGTAGATGGTGAGGATTTTTAAAAGGAGGTAGTTGAGGCCAAGAATGTTGATACTAGAGATGATCGTGTTAAGGATGGGGTGACTGATGCTGTAGAGGTTCCATAAAAGCTGAAACCCATTCCTAGACCATCTACTCCCCTTCTTCAAAGAATCAAAACGAGAGGAGAATGGAAAGTTTAAACACTTTCTCTCCATGATGAAAAAACACTCTATAAATATCTCTCTGATTGAGGCATTTGAAAACATGCCAGGGTATGTGAAGTTTATGAATGATTTGGTTACAAAGAAGCATGTTGTGAATCATGAGCTCTCCTAAGAGCTCTGACATTATTGTGCAATTGCTATAAGGTCCTTGGTGCAAAAACGAGAAGATCCCAGTGTCTTCACCATGCCTTGCACTCTTGGAGATATGGAGTTCGCAAGGGAATTGTATGATCTTGGTGTCAACATAAATCTAATGCCCCTTGAGGTCTTCAAGAAGCTAAGATAGGGAGTCGCTACTCTGACGAGCATACAACTGTTGATGGTTGACCGCATGGTAAAGAAGCCTACAGGGATACATAATGACATGTTTTTCAAGTTTAATAAATTCATATTCACCACAGACTTTATGATCCATGATTGAGAAGTCGACTTCGAATTCCATGAAACGTCTCAGAAAGTGCCCGAAGCCTCAAAAACACCCATAATTGTAATTTCCATATATCTCAAAATCTGTGCATGATATAGAAAATTCAATATCATATTCGTGATTAGGGAGAAAATTGAGTGGAAGATGGATCTAACCCCGACAATAGAGCAACCGTAGAAAAATTTAATTTTTCCAAGTTTGCACAACATAGTAGGGGTGTGCGTTGGCTCCATGACGTAGAGCCGCCGTGTAGTAGTGTATTTTGTCGCCATTTTTCTTATTTTGGTCAAAGGCTTTGGGGTCTTGGGCCTAAGCCTTCCTATGCATAAAACCACATTTACTTAGTCTTTTTTCAACCTTATATCATTGAAGACATTCCCAAAACTCTCTCTAACACATAGCTAAATATTTCACTAAAATTCAAGTGTCCCAATCTCAAGAAATCCACTTAAGCTTCAAGTTCTCTTTCAAATCTTCATTAAGGAAATCTACAACGGTGGGGCATGTGGGTTTTAACCATTGGGTCCTTTTACCCATGGTGCCCAACCTTCCTTTTTATACAAATTATATGTTTTCAAGTTGATTTATCTATGGGTACTTCTTATTATGAATTTGGTTATAAACTATGTTGAAGTTTTATAAAATATTGATTATTTATGCATGTTTTGAATAAATGGATCTATTATCTATGATGAGATTTGATAAGGGGTTTCACTGTAACATGATGGTATTACCAAGTCTTGGTGGGTTGATATACTTTAAATTTTCTCACATGACTTCACTCTTGAATTACGTGATTTTTATCTAGTATGACACACCAGCCAAGTGTTTGATAAAATGTCCGATTAAGAGTTCTTGAGTTATTAAGGGTCTATAGAATGGCTTATGAATTTAGTGGCTTTATGATGATGAAAGGGATGTATATATGTATTGATTTCTTCAAAAGTATCGATAGTGTTACATGTGGACCACACCTTGTTGAGGGCGTGGTATGCCTCAATCACCTTATTTGGGGGTGCTAGGCCCGTACTACCTTGCTGAAAGGGGTATATACATTGACCACCTTATCGGGGTTTGCTACGCCTGTACTACCATGTTGAGAAGTATATAGCTTGACCACCTTGTCGGGAGGTTCTAGGCTCGTACTACCATGTTGAGGGGTATATACCTTGACCACCTTGTGGAGGGGTGCGAGGCCCATACTACCAATTGAGTGGTAGATATATCAATCAACTTCCAAGGGGTGCTAGGCCTTAGATTCCATGTATTAGATGCATGATCTAATATGATGGTCTCTTCCTACACATGTAATATGTTCTATGCAAGCATGTTTTACTTCAAGTATTGATTATGCATACCATATTGATATTATACTATCCAATTCCTATGTTTATGAATTTTGACTATGTTGCCTATCTCTTGTTGCATTGCATCCTACATACATAGTACATTTAAACATACTAACTCATAGTCTATGCCTATATTATATTACCATGTAGGAACCGGATCTCCTCACATCATCCTCCCTATGGCTAGTTGGTCATCTTTGAAGATAAGCTATTGGGGAGTCCTCAAAGTTCGGGGATAATTGTTATGCTACTCTTGCCTTTGTTATTTCTTAATGTAGAACTCTTTACATTATGATAGTGAGCCTAGAAATTGTCTTGGCCCCCGCTCAAGTCTATATTTAGAGGTTATGTTAGTTAAGTGATGTAATTATGCTTTGAGATTTGACTCTTTGTAATTTATGCTATAAAAAACTTTCTTTAGTCACTTTATCCATATTTACTTTCTCTTGTTGTTGTTTAATTGCTTTCGCAACCAAGGATGTGTAAATGATATGCTCAGAGGCTTATTTGGGGTCCCTTCAGATTACCATTCATCCTGTCACCTCTTGGTCCTAGGTCTGGGTCATAAAAAACTGTGTATCAAAGCACTAGGTTATTAATTATCCTCGGCGTCCTATAAACCACATTGATTATAGTCTTATTCATGGTTGTGAAGTTCACCATAATTATGAGTAAGAGGCTATGAGATGTTTTGCAAAATGTTTTCCTTCTTCTTAATCTATGTCATGCTATAAAAGTTAAGGTAAGGCTTTATCCTGATAAACATTCTTTGCTATGCTAGATCATGCCTATCCCAAGAGGAAAGAGAGCTTGTGCAGTAAAAGAATAACCATCTCATGAAGAGTCGTGGGATGCTATTTCCATGCTAGCTCAAGCTATGACTAATTTAATCAACCAATGGGGCCAAGCCCTCAGCTCCTACTCTGGCATCTATGGAGAGGGATTATATGACGAAGAACCCACTGGAGTTCCATGGGTCTAAAGTGGATGAAGACCCTCAAGAATTTATTGATGAGGTTTACAAAGTGTTGTCTGCTATGGATGTTACATCGGAGGAGAAAGAGGACTTGGCAGCCTACAAACTCAAGGGGGTCGCCCAAATAAGGTTTACCCAATGGAAAAAGGAGGAGAGAAACAACAATGTCATCCTTTGGGAGGAGTTTAAGGAGGCATTTCTTAACCGGTTCTTCCATCTAGAGCTAAGGGAGGCACAAATGATGGAATTCATGAATCTAAAGAAAGGGTTGATGAGTGTGAGAGGACATGCCCTCAAGTTCAAACCAACTCTCTAAATATGTTCCACAATTGGTGGCTGACCCAAGGTCTAGGATGAATAAGTTTGTGATCGGTGTATCCAATATGTTGACTTAGGAGTGTCATGCCACCATTTTGACAGCTGATAAGGATTTTTCCCTGCTTATGACTTATGCCGAACAATTGGAGGGGGAAAAGTTGAGAAATAGAAGAGGTAATGAGGCCAAGAGGGCCTGTTTTGAAGATAGATTCCAGGGTCCCAAGGTGGCTAGTTTCATCAAGGGCAAGGTTCTTCAAATGCTCCTAATAGAAGGTTTGTTAATGATAACCCAAGGGTCCAAGGTGATGGTGGTGTGTTGCCTAATATTGTATGCCCAAGATGTGGTAGAGGCCATGATGGCCTATGTTTGAGGAACACCAACACTTGCTATAGTTGTGGAGAAGTGGGTCATAAGACGATTGATTGTCCTCGTAATCGCAACAATAGTAGAAATAGTCGTCCACAAGACTGGAGGTCAAATACGGTTTCTATGGGAAGGGGACGCCAATAAGGTGGTGCTCCAAGGAAAAATTGGTTCTATGTTTTTCAAGGGAGGCAAGGGGTAGATGAGGTGCCTGATGTCATCAAATGCATGTTAAAAGTCTTTGATTTTGATATGTATGCATTGATAGAATCGGGTGTCACTCTTTCTTTTGTCACTCCTTTTGTTGTCAAAAAGTTTTATGTTAAACCTGAATTGTTGTGTGAGTCTTATAAGGTGTCTACTCCTATTGGAGGATCCATTTTTGCTAGAAGGGTAAATAAAATTTGTCCCATTTTCATTTTGCATAAAATATTGCCTTGTGATTTTGTTAACTTGGATATGGTTGATTTTGATGTAATTCTTTGGATGGATTGGTTGCATTCATATTATGTCTCTATTGAATGTAGAACACATAGGGTCAAATTCCAATTCCCTAATGAACCTCTCCTTGAGTGGGAGTGTCATGATCTGGTGGTAAAGTGTAGATTCATTTCTTGTATTAAAGCCCAAAAGTTGATTTCTAAAGGGTATCTCTATCATCTTGAGAGGGTTAGGGATGTTGAGTCCAAAGTCCTTTCTATAGAGTTGGTTCTAGTGGTGAATGAGTTTCTTGATGTCTTTCCTAGTGAGATTCCCGGTGTTTCTCCCGAAAGGCAAATAGATTTTTGCATAGATATCCTTCTCGATACTCAACCCATTTCTATTCCCCCTTACCTTATGATCCAGAAATATTTGAAGGAGCAATTGAGGGATTTGATAGAGAAGGGTTTTATTAGCACTGCCAATCACCTTGGGTGCACTGGTGTTGTTTGTGAAGAAGAAGGATGGTACTCTTAGAATGTGCATTGACTACCGATAAGTCAATAGGGTCACCATAAAGTATAAGTATCCTCTACCAAGGATTAATGATATCTTTGACCAACTTCAAGGGGCTAGTCACTTCTCTAAGATTAATCTTCGGTCTGGGTATCACCAAGTTAAAGTGCGGGAGTGTGACATTCCAACGACGGCCTTCCAAACTAGGTATGGGCTCTATGAGTTTGTGGTTATGTCCTTCGATTTGACTATGCACCAACTATCTTCAGGAATGTTACGAATAGGGTCTCTAAAACCTACCTTGATTTTCTTGCGGTGGTTTTCATCATGATATCTTGATCTATTCCCATAGTGATGAGGAGCATGTGGCTCACTTGAGTGTAGTGTTACAAATCTTAAGGGAGGAGAGGTTGTACGCCAGATACCAAAAGTGTGAATTTTTGTTGAAAGAGGTTGCCTTTCTAGGCCATGTGGTGTCGGGTGATGTTATCAAGGTGGATCCTAAGAAGACGGAGGTAATTAGAAATTGGCTTAGACCTTTGACTCCATCGGATATTAGTAGCTTCTTGGGCTTAGTGGGTTATTATCAAAGGTTTCTGAATGGGTTCTCTTCTATTGCTTCTCCTATGAATAAGTTGACCCAAAAGAAGGCAAAGTTTGTGTGGACCTTGAAAAATAAGCTCGTCTCCATTCCTATATTCTCTCTACCGGAAGGGTTGAAGGGTTTTTTTTATATTGTGATGCCACTAGTATTGGCTTGAGTTATGTTTTGATGGAAAATATTAAGGTTATAGCTTATGTCTCTAGACAATTTAATGTGCATGAAAAGAATTATCCTACCCATGATCTTGAATTTGCTATCATGGTATTCGCTTTGAAAATTTTGCATCATTACTTGTACGAGGTTTATGTTGATGTGCTTACCGATCATAAAAGTCTCCAATATGTGTTTACCCAAAAAGATATCAACTTTAGACAATAAAGGTGGTTTGAGCTTCTTAAGGATTATGATATGAATGTGCATTATAACCTCGGTAAGGCTAATGTTGTTGCCGATGCTTTGAGCACAGTGTCTATGGGTAGCCTAAACATGTTGGTATTGGTGAAAAAGAAGAGGCTATGGAGGTCCATCGGTTGGCTAGATTGGGAATTAGGTTGGACGAGGTTAATAATGGTGGTATTGTGGTTGTTGATAGCTCTAAATTTTCATTGATTGAGGAGGTGAAGGCAAAAAAAGATCTTGACACCTTCTTGTTAAAATAGAAGGCCTTGGGGGAGAGATGGTAAGGTGAAGGTTTTATCCAAAGGCGAGATGGTCCCCTAGGTACCAAGGTAGGTTGTGTGTACCTAGTTTTGATGACTTGAGAGAGAAGATTCTTGATGAGGCTCATAATTCTTCCTATTTTATTCACCTTGGTTCTACTAAGATGTATAGATATTTGAGGGAAGTGTTTGGTGCGGTGGTATGAAGAGAGACATTACTAACTTTGTATGTGGTTGTCATAATTACCAAAAAGTGAAAGCTCAGCATCAAAGGCCGGATAGCCTAGCCCAAGGTATAGAAATTCCTACTTGGACGTGGGAGGAAATTAAAATGGATTTTGTATTTGGGTTTCCTAATACTAGGAAACATTTTGATTCTATTTGAGTTGTGGTTGATAGAATGACAAAGTCCTCATTTTCTACCGATTAAGACTACTTATGGTGCCTAAGATTATGTTATATTATACATTCATGAATTTATTAGATTGCTTGTGGTGCCCTTGTCTATGATATCAGATCGTGGTACCAAGCTAAAGCTTAGTATGGCCTTTCACCCTCAAATGGATGGCCAAGCCAAAAGAACTATCCAAACTCTTGAGGATATGCTTAG